>JAQFXU010004604.1:0-13152 GCA_034693705.1 Spatulosminthurus flaviceps | reverse complement strand
ATACCAATTCTAATACTTAAAAATATGAATGAAATTCCGATTCTAATTCTAATTCCGATCCGATACTCCAGCCTTGCCTAAAATATACTTGAGCACTTAACAGGCCACACGTTCAACTACCGCTTTAATATTCAACACGGCGTACCCGTTTTGACTTGTTATACGAGTAGAGCTCCGCATTTCTTGTGATTATTTCTTGATCGGCGTCGAAATATAACAAAAATACATGATTTTTTTGCTCTTGTGATTCGGAGACTTGTACAATACAAAACAGGGCTTTCATATTCGTGCATGCACAAAACAGAAAATGGTAAAATTATTCACCATAGATGATCAAAAGGACGAGAAATTTCCTTCGAAATGGCAATAATTCCAAATTCTTGAATCTATTTTCCTTATCGTGTTGTATATTTTCCAGTTCTAATTTCAACACTACTGGGGGCATATTTAGCCCAGTAATAATTGTGCAAAATGTATTGCGTCATTTCTTTTTACTAAATGTGAATTCCATTTCTCCCAATTTCAATCTAAAAAACTATATTTTGCTATTATGTCGAACAAATATAAAATAAGAAGCCAAGTGGAATCTCCAAGTACACATTAAAAAGGTCTATGAATTTTTGTTGTGATACAACGCCGAGTAGTAGTAGTATAAATATTTCCATGGCTTAGGTCGTAACATTTATTTATTGAAATATTTAGGAATTTTCAATTTTTTCAAGCATTTCATGAGAATTCCATTTTTTAGAAGTGTGAATTCAGGGAAAACATCACAGACCTTAAACTATTAGAATTTGAGATTAAGGGCGAAGATTATATGCTCTTTCCCCAAAATGTCTTCCCAGTTGTGCGTTATTATTCATGAACAAAAATCCTGGAATCTTTCGCTCTTTATGATTTGGGGATAGAGAATCTGCGTCTTACGCAACAGTTTTACAGAAAACTATTTTCATGCATTTTTGATGAAGTTGGACGCCGATAAAGAAATATGCCTTGAAGGTCGAGGTTCTACGGTGGAGCTTATTAAGTTTCGTCCATCTCTCACGTTTTTCATGTTGAAAAAAATTTTGGGAAAATGAGCCAGAATTAGTTAGAATTCCTCCCTTCGGAAGCAGTATTAATTTTATAAAATATTTATATAAGCAAATTAGGGGACAAATCTTTTTCTCCCTAGAAAATCCCTTTTAAAAATCCATTATTTTTTCCCGCCTCCATTACAAAAATGTTTTTTCAATAAAAAATCATGCATAAAACTGGAACCAATAAATAGATAAAAAAATAATCAAAGGATCCTTTGAAACTTCACAGCTCCAGCTAATTTTATATATTCCATGGATACTTTTTATTTTGAACTTTATTATTCTTTCACTTTATTGTGAAATCTGCTTTTCCAGGAGCACGTACACGTTTCAACATTTAACAAGTTCATGGGATGATCAACAAAAAAATCCAACGTAATTGGCCCAGTAATTTGGAGTTATAGTGCAGAGGGACAAGGGGATTTTACAAGGGGGCTGACGCCGCACATAAAACATTTATTGTTTGTTGAATTTTGACGCCGTTTAAAAAGTTTACCAGAACAGGTTGAGTTGATTACATGCAGTTAAATGAAACTTTCTTCGGACGGCCCTGCGTGCACCGTCTGTACAAACAAGGCAGAGTCAAAGGGAACAAACTCTGGCCTATGTGATGACGCCAAAAAGTGTTTGCATGGAGGAGCCAGGAGAAATAGTAAAAAACAAAAGTGATGATGGACCTTAAAAATTTAACCCCCAACTTTTAGGCAAATTTCCTTAAAATTTTGAAGATAAAAAAAACGTAGACACGAACTTTGAATGATTGATGGGAAGTCTGAAGGCAACTAATGGGTGCTTAGGACGTTGTCCAAGTTTATTACCGAAAGCCTCTTGATTTCAAAAAACACTGCGCGCAAAGAACATTTTGGATTTTTTCATCCAATCTGTGCCCTTTAGCTTTGAAACCTGGAGGGTTAAAGTAGGAGGTCAATAATAATAATAATTAATATTGAAGAATGTGTAACGTCATTTTCAATTAAGTTTTTGCAAAATTTTTCCATTTTATGATTTTCTAGAAAATATTTTCTACTACTTTATTGAAAATCGGAGACTACAATCAATTTGTATTGTTCATGACCCAAAATCCAGGAATATTTCGCTCTCTGTGATTTGGGGATAGAGACCTGGAGAATCTCCGTCATACGCAACATTTACCCAGAAAACTATTTTATGCATTTTTGATGAACTTGGATGCCGATGAAGAAAAAATATCCCTTCAAGGTTACTTCTCAGGACAAAGCTCTGCAAGCGGTCGTCCATCACTCACGTTTTTCATCTCGACAAAAATATAGGGAAAATGAGTTAGAATAATTATTTGGAATTCCTCTCTTCGGGAGCAGCATTATTTCATAAAATATTTATACGAGCAGATTAGAAAATAAATCTTTGTCTCCCTAGAAAATTCCGTTTATAAATCCAATATTTTTCCCGCCTCCATTACAAAAATATTTTTCCAATAAAAAATCATACATAAAATTGGAGCCAATACATGGGAGCGAGGAAAATTTCAAATATGACGAAATATATACGTCAAAACGGCCAAGTCCGAGAACCAATCCCTTGAAAGGATTCAATCCGTCAAAATGTTCCAATTCTAGCAAAATGATGAGGAATGTGAAAAGAATTCGTAAATGAGCGCGCGTTTAGACTCGAATTTTATAGACATCGCAAATCTCGGGCTAAAATTCGGGCGGAAAGAGGATTTTGAGTAAGGATAAACTTTTTCTAATTTCTCATCAATCACCACTCATTCATCTTTTCATTACGTTGGGCAGGTTGAAAGGGGAAAATCTAATCACGACGTTTCGTAGCCAGCTGGCCGTATATTGTACATGTGATTCCCATTTTGAATCTACACGTAAGTATCCGAAGTGCGTTTGTACAAAAAACAAGGGGGCGCTGAGACTTGACAGCTTGAGCTAATTTTATTGGTTCCAAAATATTCTTTGGATTTTTGAAAAAATCCAATGTTCGGAATTGCTACTCACATTTTTGTTTCCTGGCGCAAAATTCAGCAGCACATTAAATATTATAAAGTAAGGAAAGTGTGATGGGTAAGAATTTGTTAAAAAATATTTTGAAAGTTTTGTAAATTGTTTTTTGTATTCTTCAATAATTTTGTAATGGGACTTTTAAAAAAAATGTGAACAAAACAATGGATTCGTCAATTGAAAAACTTAAATTAATTTTTTAACCAAAGCATTTCTTCACTAATTATTATAGTTTACATCCAAAACAAGGAAGTGAATACCAACTATGATTTTTTTAAATGTTACTAGCATTGAGTTGTACTTGAGTTGTAAAGACTTCCATTGAAACCATTGGTTGAATATTTTTTTTAGTTTTCATAATAATTTTAGAGACGAACACATAAACGGATTTCAACCTTTAACGAATTCATCCACGCTCTTGACCTCGCAGGAATGGTAAAAAACATTGAAGGAAATCCGTCAAGTATTTTTTGAGCTAACGTGCTCGGAGGGTCAAGGATATTTAAAAAGGGTGGAGACGTCACCCTGAAAAAGGGCATACATTTGTTAGTTGAACTTTGACGCCGCGCCGTTTGGAAAATGTACAAGAACATATAGAGTGCAGTACCTTCAAATGCAGGAGTCATCTTAGGGGGCTGTGTAACCACTGCTCAACCGAGTTGCCGAGTTGATGAGAATCATGACGAAAGTCGGAACAAACGTGAATTCAGCATATAATTTGAATTTTTAGCTCATTTTCCACCCACTTCGTCTTTCTTCACTCTCTGGCAGAGAATTTTAAAATATGAAAAATATTCTACTCAAGTTGATTAATTTCTACTTATTGGAATTTCCCTTAATTTTCATTGCTGTTCCCTGCACTTAATTTACTATCTCAGTCCCGAGATCCGTCCAAAGATTAAAAAATTCCAATTTCCAATCACCACAAGCACAAGTTTTGACCCATTTTCCTAGAATTATTCCACCTTAGAAAAATAATTATTTTGATGGAAGCTTCTCTGGAAGGTCACCCCAATATTTTTTGTCTACTTAGCAACACTGTATTGCTTCAAACAGAAATTTCCACAAATTCACTTACTTTTTCCTTTCTCAGCTTTCTTAAATAATTACGCTTTGAATGGCATAGTTGTACTTGCAGCGATGGAGAAACCAGGGGATCTACTCTAAGAATCGGCCAATAGCCTTATTGGAGAAAAAAGAAACGGCAATGAGGTTGAGCAAGTCTGGTAAATCCATTTTTGGCTTCCATTTGTCCCACCTACATTACAAAAAAATTTTTTATGTTATCGTCATTGGGGGATTGAATTTTAGAAAAAAGATAAAATGTGCTTTTAGTTTTTGTCATAATAATTTTTTCACCAATTTATCAAAAGTTGGCTTATGGAGGGGTCAAGGTAAATATAAATGACCCTTTATTAATGCTACATAATAAAATAACGAAGATTTATTTGTACATTTCTACACTTCACCAATATGGAAGCCAATAGTGTTAAATATGAACTTCTTTAGCTGACCCTAGTCACTTTTATACAAATTCGCCACATTTGATGTCCTCCCGATTCCACCTCCGCAATACTCTTAATCGCTTGTGGAAAATATTTTAAGCGGCGTCAACGCTCAACAAACAAATGCGGAAATTGTTATGTGTCTACATGCATTGGTGACACATCTGGGTTTCTTGTGTTGTACACATACATTTATTACTTTTCGTACTTGAAATTGGATGTTAAATCCGTGAGAAAATTCATTTTCTATTTAGACCGCTCCAAGTTTCGAAAAAATATCAACTATGTTGAGAACAAATTGTAAAATTTGCATTCAACTTTCAGCTGAGAAACATTTGAGGTCTGGGGCGCTCACAACACTCCTAAGAAATAAGGGCTGACTTTTCCTCATTAATTTCTTGTAGTATTTTAAGCGTGTCCAGCAACTCCGTGGGCTGTTCAAGTTGGACGCCAGTAAGGCAGTTTAAACCATTATTCGCCGTCCCCGTTCGGTCCAGCTGCTCAGAATTTCCTGAGTTTTGAATGTTGAGCTTTGACGCCGTTTGAAAAATTTACCTCTACGTATTCGAATACAATTCCTAAGCGGTAGCTCATTGTAGCTTAAGTTGTGATGTTGAGAATAAACAATTTTGGGTTGACTAGAGTCCATTCTTAGGATTGGCTTCCTAAGTGAAAGGTTAAAATGTACGAATAAATACTAGATTTTATTATCCCAATTTATTATATGATGGTTATTCTCGACGCCTCTCATGCGGAACCTTCCAAAATAATGGGCCGTGTTGAAATTTAGCATTACAACTTCAATTCACTTATCACCATATTTTCTTGTTCTAAATATGCATGGAAGATAATTTAGTTGAATGACTTAAAAAAATGGCTTCTTCCACTTCGTCTCTCTACGGTCATTTTTTCCAATACATAATACATAATATGTATTTTTGTTCTAACACGTTTTTTTCGAATCACTTATAAAAAGCCCTTTCTCCCAAGAAAGTTCCATGCATTCATTATTCCCCCCTCCCCCCACCTAAATGCTTTACAAAAACGTTTTTTAAAAAAGGATGAAGCTATGCAGTTCAAAGGAGCTTCTGAATTATTATTGCCAAATTATTTTTTACGTCAGATACGGCCGTGTCTTTGTTCCGCCTAAGTACATGATATTAATGATACATATTTTTTTAAAAACGCAGCGGTTTTTGTTGAAAAAAATTTTGATTGTACCTTGACTTTTTTCACTGAACGTATTTTTCCCTGAAAATCCTAATAATTCGGACCCATTCCCTTAAAATGACCTTAGAGTGAGTTTGTAAAAAACTAGCGGGAAATTCCAGTTTTCGGTTAACTGAACGAATATTTCATTTTATCATAGTTTATACCATATCATGGCGCGGTTTAATACAAAAAAGTGGGCAGCAATAATAAAAAAGTAAAAACTAGATTGTGTAACAAAAACATCAGTGCAGTTTAATTTAGACGCCGATCCTCTGTTTTATACCCTCAGTTGAATGTAGGTGAACAAAGCTGAATCATTGTCTGAATTCTTCCACATTATCAACTAACCCTTGAGAATTCTTCTCGAGAACGAAGTGCTGATACTTCCAATCTTATTTTCTAATCGGCGCTGAAATCCCACAAAAAATGGTACCATGTATTTTCCGCCACAACTGAGTTAATTTCTTGCTTAATTTCATGTACCGCTTTTCTCATGATTTTTCCAGTTTCAAAAAATCCCAAAAACTTACCAAAACAACGGACATGTCAGTTTTATAATAAATGCAGAGTCTAAAACGTCAAAGGCAAGTTTTTTCATAGAAGTGCAAATGTGTTTAGAACATTAGAGGCAGCATGAAAATCCCAAGGCATACAAATTTCCATATATGAAGCGCACTTTGGCTTCAATTTTATTGTAATAATTTATATTTCCATTAATTTTTGGATTTTGTGAGACTGTGCACCTGCTGTGCTTTAATTTTTAATCGGCGTCCAAATACGACAAGAATGCATTAAACATTTTTCTGGTCCAATATGACATTCTATACGTATGAGTTTTTACGTGTCAACATGAAAAAATATATTTCCAGTATATGGATTGAGTTCAAGAATAAACTCAAGCTAAAAGTCCTCCTCAAATGTGCAAATGATTCAGGACTATGTTCACACACACACTTTGTTTCTCGTAATACATCTCATGAGAAGCCTTTGCAGTGTCTACCAAAAGGAAAGGAAACGGCGGGGCAGTTGACCATTTTTGAGAAATCATTTATTTTGACGGATATTTTAATGTGGAAGCTTCTCTGGAAGATCATGTGGCCTCCACAATACACTTTTTTTTAATTGGGAACACAATATTGCTTAAAGCAGCAGTTTCCACGAAATTTTTGTTTTCTTTTTCAACTTTCTTTTATTGCTCATTTTAATTTTCAATTTTCCACCGCACCAGTAATATTTAAAGCTTGCATGGAGCTAAATATTTTTTTTAAATGTTAATAAACCAGACAAATTTTGGCAACAAAAAAGGAGTTTGCAGCCAACAATTTTTTTTTCTACCACAAAATATGTTTGAGCCAAAAAATATATTTTATTAAAACAAATCCATTCAAAATATTTCTGACCCGGAAAAGAATTTTCCCCCTAAAAACAAATTTTTTAACTAAAAAATAATTTTTCAACCAAACGAAGTCAATTAAAATATCAACTATGATTTTTTAAAATGTTTTACAAGTATTACGTTTTACGTGGGTAAGAAGTTCCCCGGAAAGTGGTTGAATAGTTTTTTTTTTTTTTTTTTTTTACTTTTACGCACGAACACGTAGATTGATTTCAACCTTTAACAAACTCTTCCACACTCTTGACCTCAGGAATGGTAAAACAAAAATTGAACGAAATCCTTCATGGATGTTTTGAGCTATCGTGTGGAGGGACAAAGGTATTTTATAAGGGGCTGACGTCGCCTTTAAAAATAATGCATTTAATTGTTGGACTTTGACGCCGTTTTAAATATTTGCAACCACGGATTCAGGTTTTTATGTATGTATGAGTTGCAAAATCTATGCTTCGTGTGCTGGTGGACATGAGCCTTTTGTGCTTTAATTTTTAATCGACGTCCAAATACAACAAGAATGCATCAAATATGTTTCTGCGGTCCAATAGTATCAAGATTCTGCGTCTGCGTTTTTACGTGACATCATGGTAAAATACATTTCTACCGTGGGCAGAGCTCAAGAATAAATTCAAGCAGTCCTCATCTGTAAAAAATTATCCAAAATTACTTTTATCCAATTCCAAACAAGAAATTCATATTTCCATTTTCTTACTGGTAATATTAAACTAACAAAGAAAGAGGAGGAACCAAGTAAAAATTGGAAATACCACAAGCATTAGTTTTGACACATTTTTTCTAGAGTTCCACGCCAGACTAAAATAATCATCACAGACTTACGACACACGTTAAAATGCCATGTGTAAGCATGGTTGTGCTTATAAGGGTGCAGGGGTCATATCGAGATGCAAAAATTATGGTGAAGTGAGAATATATTTATGGGTGCAAAATGGACTCCAATCAACCTATAATTTTCATCCAAAATTAAAACGTAGTACATACCTTGTTGAACTTCGCAGACGACGCTTAATCCGTTCTGGTAAATATTTTAAGCGGCGTCAGAGCCCAACAAACAAATGCATTTTCCAACCGAATCCTTGCAAGAATGATTATTTTGTTCTTAAATAATAATTATTCCACTGTTTTATATAAATCGTTGCGAGAAACCTCCCCACAAGAGCCAGTTGAGAAGTGCAACCATCCAACAAATTCAGGCTGTAAATTTAAATGGAGTCATTTTCATGGATCTCAACATTTTTAAGCTTAACTTCCAAAAGATTGTCAGTCCATCCCAGGCCTATGACTTTATGCAAATTTCTCAATGAATCTTGAGTCACAGGATAGGAGAAATTTCCTACACCCTTTCTTACATATGGTATGCACGAGTCCTTGATCTTGTGTCAGAAACTCCAGTGGATTTGATTTGAATGGAAAAGCAATTGGATTGGATGTAATTTTTACAGGGGTGCGTCGTTGGATAAAAACACGGGGCACATAGAATGTTCTATAATTTTTCATCCAGAATATAACCAGGAAAATTTGGCGGATTTTACGGTGATTATTAAACAATGAAGGGAATTTAAATGGGGGCCTGAATATGACTTGCTTCTTTTAAAAAAAACGCTTCTTGTAAAAGTTCACCCTTAGCTCATACAGCTGCCACGTAACAAGGACTTGTCTGGAACAAGCGGCATTATAATGTCATTATAATGTAATGTTATGATAAAAATTGATTTAACAATAGCCGCCAAAATTCCCACCTTAATTAGGGTCATATCTATATGTGACAATTATGGCGCAGCGAGAAAATTGATTTAAGCAAAAAATTTTTGTCAGCCGTTCAAACAACGTCAGGCATATCCCCCTTCATTTCAGATTTTTTTTGTCAATATATTTTTCCCATAAAATTTTATCAGTCTTCACTCAAAAAATCCTAAAAACTGTAGCAATAATAATAATTTGTTGTCCCAAACCCTTTTGTATCACTTGTGTCTCATGGCTTCAAAGAGATTGGTCTTTAAAAAAGGATAACATTATTTTAACACGTCAATATTAAAAATGGAGTTAAGTCACAAGAACAAATTTTCGACAAAAATTAATAAAAACGAATAATTTACATTCTCCCTTCGTTATAGGAACTTTTTGGACGTCCAAATTTACTTATTAGCAGGTTATTACGGGTGCACTAATTTGTAGTGAATTTTAGGGAAAAAATAGTTTGCTTCACTGTAGAACTTCGACGCCGATTACTTACGATTTTTTCTTTGATTTTATGACCATGTGCTATGCCAAGATTAAAGCTCTCAGTTTTACTCAGGCAATTGAATTGTCCTATGCAAAATATTGAATGATAAGAGCTGGGATGTTACTCATCATCACTTTCCACTACTGTAAGTAGGGATTTTGTGCACGTTGAAGCACAAAATCTGATTTCGGCTCATTTAGTTCCTTACCACTTGTAAGCACATCGATGTAACCAACCCTGTCAAAATAATATTACATTTGCTTTCAATACTAGTGCACAAAAACAAAAGATCCTTTGAGACTTCACAGCTCCAGCTAATTTCATGCGTTCCATGTGTTCTATTAATTTTTCTTCTATTTTTTTTTTTTATTATTTTTTCACTTTATTGAGAAATCTGCATTTCCAGGAGCACGTACACGTTTCAACATTTAACAAGTTCATCCGCACTCTTGACCTCAGGAATGGTCAACAAAAAATTCCAACGTAATCGGTCCAGTGGTTTTGAGTTATAGTGCAGAAGGACAAGGGTATTTTACATGGGGACTGACGCCGCCCGTAAAACATTTATTGTTTGTTGAATTTTGACGCCTTTTAGAAAGTTTACCAGAACAGTTTTGGTTTTTATGTAACAGCTTGATGGGAATTTATCTTGGAGCGCCCATGTGTGCGCCCTCTGTACAAACAAGGTAGAGTCAAAGGGAACAAACTCTGGCCTATGTTGACTTGATGACGTCAAAAAGTGTTTGCATGGAGGAGCCAGGAGAAATAGGAAAAAGTAAACAACAAAAACAATGATAGAGCTTAACAAATTTTCCAAAAAAATTTCGAAAAAAATATTTTAGACAAAAAACATTTTCCAGTCAAAAATAAAATTCGAAAAAAAATTTCGAAACAAAATTTTCAGCCAAACAAAATTCTTTTAGGCAAAACGACACTTTTTTAGGAAAAACAAAATTTTTTGAAAAAAATTATTTGTTTTTAAATTTTTTTACGCACAAACACGCGGACCGATTTCAACCAAAATGGAACTCATCGTAGCGGGTCAACTAAGGAAGGGCCAACAAAATTTTCATTGAAATCGGTCGAGTAGTTTTGAAGCAATCGTGTTCGCGGACGTACGGACGTACGGACTGGACAATCACATAAGGGCACCTGCGGCGCCCTAAAAAGGGGCTATAATAATTTTGTTTTTCCCATAACATTACGAAAATTATAGCCCCTTTTGCACTTTAGCCTACGATTTGTTGCTCGGTAGCTCATGTATAATACATTCATCACACACCACACTTTTATTGTATGTATGACTCGCGCAACAGATACGCATGTGATTTTGTAGCTTTTTTCCTTAACCCAGACCTTCTCATCATAATTTTGGTTTGCGTGAAAGTATAACAAAATGAATCAAAACTACTGCTTGGGTGTTTTGGAGAGTCCACAAAGTTTCGATGCCAATAAAGTTTTTAAAACACACGTGAAATAATATTTTATTACCTTAATTTTTCAATACACATCGTGGGACTCCAAAAAATGCCAGTATTATCAATGAGAGATGAAAGAAATTTTATTTTCACAAATTCCACCCCAACTTTTTCCGCGCTCTTGTCAATATTTTACCCATCTTTAGACATAATAATTAAAGTCTCTAACATTCCTCACGCATTTACTACATTTGAGTACACTATATTCTTCTGTAGTCACGACGCTGGCTAATATGACAAAATACATTGAACGGTGTTAAAGCCTCACCTACAATAGATCAAATGACAGAGGCCTATTGAAATAACCAATTTTAATTAGTATAGAGCACAGTGTCATCTCCCGCGCTGGTCACATGTTTACCATGTCTGTAGCATTTGTAGTGTATTGAAAACCTTCGAACCCCTGGATACGCATACCTTTTGTCATCCATTAACTCACTAAAGAAATAAAAAGAGGAGTCTTGGGTCAAAACGTTTATCAAAAATCACTTCAACCGCACCAAATCAATTCTTTCCAAGGTCAAAGATTTTTTTAAATGATTCAACCTCGGAATTAATTTTTTTCTTTTGGTCAAATAATTTTCCAAAAATTATTTCAACACCGAAATTTCCAAGTCCACGCGGAAGGCATGTAAGGCGAAAATAGTGTGGAGTTAAAATATAGCGATATTTAACACACTTAATCAATGTCTTACGAGAAAAAGAGGAAATCACGTTTTTATGTAAGAGCAAAAAAATAAATGTGTAAAAATGACATGATGAATACTTTTCCATCATCTCTCACAGCAAAATGAGTCAAATTACCATGAGTTAGCCTCAAAGTTGTTAGCATTTGGCTCATTTCCGCCAGAAAAACGACTCCGTTGGAAAACTCCACGCAAATCTTTAAAAAATATGGAAAATATTTCCAGGGCTTTGGTTGAAAAATTATTAATTGAAATATTTGGGATAAATTCCCCGATTTCCATGAATTTCATGAAAAAAAATGATAAAAATTTGCTAAAATTAAGGCCGAAAATTTTATGCTCTTTCCCCAAAATGTCTTCACAGTTGTGAATTAATATTCAGGACCAAAAATCCAGGAATATTTCGCTCTCTATGATTTGGGGATAAGGACTTGGAGTATCTCCGTCTTGCGCAACATTTTTCCTGAAAACTATTTTCATGCATTTTTGATGAACTTGGACGCCGATGAAGAAATATGCCTTTAATTAACGGAACGGAAACCTTAAGGTTTCCGTTCCATCTTATAACTAGTCAAGCGTTCGTCCATCACTAACTTTTATCACCTCGACAAAAATATAGGGAAATTAGCTAGAATTAGTTAGAAAAATTCTTCTCTGTGGGAGCTGCATTATTTAATAAAATATTTATAAAAGCAAATTAAGGAACAAATCTTTTTCTCCCTGGAAAATTCCATTTATAAATTCATTATTTTTTCCGCCTCCATTACAAAATGTTTTTCAATAAAAATCATGCATAAAACTGGAGCCAATAAATAGGAGCGAGGAAAAATTCAAATAAGACGAAACGCCATAGCGGCCAAGTCTGAGAACCAATCCCTTGAAAGGATTCAATCCGTCAAAATGTTCCAATTCTAGCAAATAATGGTGAGGAATGTGAAATAAGGCGAGTTTAGATTCGAATTTTTATGAACATCGCAAATCTCGGGCTAAAATTCGGGTGGAAAGAGGATTTTGAGTAAAGATCAAACTTTTTCTAATTTCTCATCAATCACCACTCATTCATCTTTTCATAAGGTTGTGCAGGTTGGAAGGGGAAATTCAAATCTAGGGCCAGTTGTTCCCGAACCCGTCGGGAGCACTTTACAGAAACCCTTTGAATCTGCAGATATTACCTCTTGTACGTGTGCTCAAAAACAAAAGCGGCGTTGAGACTTGGGAACTGCTGCTAATTTAATGGGTTCCAAAAAATATTCTTTGGATTTTTTCAAAAATCTGTTCCGAATTACCACTCACATTTTTTTTCCTGGCTCAAATTCCAGCAGCACATTGGCTATTAAAAAGCAAGGAAAGGGATTGGAAAGAATTTGTTAAAAAATGTTTTGCAAGTTTTGTAAATTATTTTGTATTCTTCAATAATTTTGTAATGGGTTACTTTTTCCCAAATAGGAATGCGGAAAACCTTTTTGTATGGGAATGAGTAACAGTGCTTATGTGATACTGAACGAGAGGTGCACATCAGTGTTGGTTACAGGGTGGTCGGATGCATAACACGGGAGTTATCGGAGTTTTTCG
>JAQFXU010004603.1:0-13159 GCA_034693705.1 Spatulosminthurus flaviceps | reverse complement strand
AAGTTACACATTTTATATTTATCTACAACTCTAGTATAGATATCCGCCATTTCATACATTATTTCTTTCCAACTCCAATTGTCTAAGTCTACTTATAAAAGTTGATTCCCGGCTGGAAGGACATAGGAAAATATACCAAATTGTATATGGGCCCCTTAACATATTGAGAGAGTTGTAGGAACGGGGGAAAGAAAAACAAAAGAACATGGAAAACCAAGAGCTTTTTAAGCATGCAAAACACTCTCTCTCTCTCTCTCTCATTTCCAGTCAAATTTCTATCTGTGCCCGTATGATTTCCTTAAAGTTCTCATCCGTATTTGTCCGTCTGTAAATGTATATGTATATGGGAAGGGAAGGGAAATAAATAAGGAATAGAATTTTTTCAAGGGAGATATGTAAGCAAAATATATGTAAAAAAACAAAATTGGAGGAAAAATCTAAAGAGAGAAGAAAAATTTATTCTTAGGGGGCTTAAGAGCGCGGAGAGGATGATGGTGATCAAATCCATCAAAATTCCATTCCTTTGCACTTATTTCTCCTCTCCTATACGAGTACAAGAAAAAATGCTGCAACTGTAACATTTCGAGATGTGAATTTCAATAACTTTCCGACCTTTAACATTGTAGAGCAGAAACCCTTGAGCACTCCCGCTCTCCAATTGAATTTTGTTGGTTTGGTAGGAGGATCTTGTAAAGTAAAAGCATGGTTTGTTACTTTTCCATATGTTTTCATATGAGTAAAAAAATACATATCTGTTACTGCTTACAAAGTGGTCTTTAGGCAAAATAGAGATGGTTGTTAAGAAGAAAGTGTACAATTCCTCGAGTGTTGTGTCTACGAACGTACTACAAATATATATGGTTGATTGGATTGAGTGTATTTTTCTCTCAAGGTCTAGGGCCATAGAATCACAAGATATATGGGAAATCACATTGTAAATTGGCATAACCTTCCGAGTTTATTAGACTCACTGGCCAAAATTATTGTAGTTTTGTTGTTGGGAAACTTTTGTACTCTGAGAGGATTACCTAGGGTGGATATGGATACTACTAGGAAAAAATCCATAATGTTTTAATACACTCAAAATCCTAGTAGTTTTTTTTCGGGTGTGGTATATTAACATAATTTTCCACACATTTTCACAATAAGATCAAGGTCCTTACTAACGTATGCTCTCTCCTTGGATTTTTTCAACGTTTCATCTCCTGTCGACTTTTCTCTCTCTCTCTCTTTCCCTCTCACAGATTTGTCAAAAATACATTTCCTAAGGAATGAAAGAAATGGTCCATAGAATTACCAATGACTCAGTCAGAGTTGACTTTTAGAAGTTGAATTCCTCTCTCAAAACTACGACCTAAATAGCATAGGAGAGAAAATAAAAGTAAGTGTGGAAAATTCTTTGGAAGAAATCCATCTTATTTTTCAATAAATATTTACGTAGAATTTCCTTTATAATCCAGCGAGTATCACTTACTCACACGCTCCTGTCAATGTTCGGATGCAGGGACATGTACTCATTATGTATATGCGTTCTTTGGCTTGGTACTCCCTACATGTTAGTGTGTATGGTTTGGTGGAATATTTTAATAGCATAGTTGTACGAGACCCGACTCAAAACTGACACATTTGCTTTTATTCACAATGACATATGAGGGAGAGAGAGAAAAAGAAGGTCGTGGGGTCTACGACTGAGAGGAAGAGAAAAAAATTATAGAGAAAATATGTGCTTTCTTACTTTCACCAGAAATCCCCACATATGTACGTGTATCTACATATATGTTTGTGAGAAAGTGAGTGAGAATATGGGCATGGTTATTAAAATTTACTGCTACTCTCAACTTCTCCTCAGCCTTTCTCTTTGTAATGAAGAATTGGTAATTAGATTAGAAAATCTTGGGAGTCAAGCCCAGAGCTCCAGCCTAGGGTTAGGAAATTATGGTTTTGCTACATAAGCTACATATTCGTGTGAAACATGTTTACTTTAAAATGTTGACATGGGAGAAGAGGGACAGGGAAATGTTGTACGGCATATAAGAAAATTATTATAGCAATTTGAGAAGCAGTGAGAGAATTGTCATGAAATGAATGTTGAATTTTTGTAGGGTGAAAAAAAAACATTTTTTTTATTTATTGCCAACGAAGGAGACGCGGCTTTAAAACTTTTCCAGACATAACAATAAATATGTTGGATACGAGGGGAAAAAAATAACGCATGCTCTTCTAAAGTTCTGTATCTCTTGTGCTTGAATGTACATATTCATTTCCGATATAAAATTATTTTTTATTCATACAATTTATATAGCCAAATATTTCTCAAGTGCATAACTATAGATAGGGACGATTTGGCACGGAGAACGACAAGTGTCCTTGCATTCATGAGCATATCTCGAATGCTTCTCCACTAAAAAAGAAACCTCCAACAAGTTTCCATAACATTGTAAAGGAATGAAGTGTAAAACATGGAAACGCACTCCCTTCTATTCCTTGTAAAAGTCCTTCTTTTTTTATTAATGTATACATGTACTTCCCCGTAACATTACCTCAACCATAGACCTATTCTTTTGTAAATATATGTATATATAAACGCCAATTTTGTAACTTCATTAACGCATTCCTGAAATTCTCTTCTTACCACGGAGTATATACTACAGTGACGGAGTAAATACATATTTTCAGAGCTCGGATCGATAGGGAATTTCTCTCTCCGTTACAGTATCAATTTAAATTCTAATTATTACATTTATATTTACATGTTGGGACAAGTTGACAGTACTTTTTTCTAATAGCTTGTACTATATTCCACTATGAATTCTATACAAAGCTGGGTTTTTCTAATTTACTGGGATTTTTTCTCGTGGAGCATAAATAAATGGTTTTTAAAACAATTTATTTCCCTAGTCTTTTTTTCCTAGGTCCTTCCTTGCCAAAAGCTATAGATGTGTAGGGTTAATAAAAAGGCGTCATCTAAGAATAAAGGAGCCATTGCCATGTAGATTTCTTTATGCTACGCCTCATTATACTTATGTAGATGAGCTATGCAGCCTCAAGAACATTTGTCGGTAATTTATCCTGCCTTTTCTTCATCATCACCCTTGGCATTTAGAGAAGAAGAAGAGCTTGCGTGTCTTTTCTTCCACTCAGGAATAATAACGCTTGGTTGACGAAATATCTGTAATACAATATGGATGTGTTCTACATTGTAGTCTTTTATGTAACTTAGCTTTGTTTCTAGCAGAAATATTGATTCATTTGGATAAAAAAAATTGTCATTCATCGATCTTTTGGCAATTTCTCTGCATTTGTTCTAGCTTACTTTTTTGCTCTGTATACTTATGCGTAGAGTGTGGGAATTAAAGGAAGAGTTCTGCAATGCCTGGGTTAGAATCTCTTTGAAAGGAATGAAAGATTTATTGATTATTGCATTTATTACAAAATGTATATTCTATGAGACATTTCTATATTGATAATTGCAAATGGGAAGGGGTAGGCTGCGGTGTCCATTCAGCCATCCATGCCATGGAGTAAAGTGTACGTAGGGTTAACATAAAAATTGGAAAGGGAGAACGGAACTTTATTAACGGGGGTCGGCCGAGAGGGACCAGCTCTAGATCCACTTTATACCCAAAAGCTCTTTTAACATGGATCGCTTCAGTATTAAAGATGTGCCCCCCCCCCACAAATAATGACGAATGCAAGGAAAATAGCGTCAATTTATCCATACCGAGCTCCCTTTACCGCACACCATTCAAATTATGAATAGGTGGCCGAACATGGAAACAAGACCTAATTTATTGTATAGCATAATAATTATTAATTTAAGTACAAACCAAGTTTCAACTCTGCAACACAAGAGTAGAATCCCCTAGAATTAGTACAGTTATTATTAAGAATTTATCTGAAACCGCTATACCATCCCAATGTTGAAACCCTCAGCCATGGAAGAAATCCAATCTGACATTTATAACTGGTTTGAGTTGGTAGCAGCTGCGATAGATGATCCCTCATCATATCTAGTCCTTTACCCCTATCAAATGGAAATATGCTATAGGTATTTGCACTGCACGTCTTTTAATTCGGTAAATTATAATAAAAGTGATTAAGAATAGGAGGAAACCAGTGTAAACCGATTCCTCTTCAACTAGTTCTTCCGCACTGGTCGTCGTATTTCATAACCGATCATAATTGCTTGGCATACTTCTCTGACTTTGCTCCTCCTACATTATACCTTATACATACATACACATACATACAAATAATTATATGAAACAGCTTCCATCAGAAACCACTTTCACTAAACATACATATTATTATTATTATCTATTAAAAAGACAAAACCATGAGAAGTAGGCGGGTTTAATAGGGTTGAGTAATCATTATATCTCGAGCTATAATAATTGCTTTGCATTAAAGATAAATACAAACGCTCTCCTGCTCTCTGCTGGAACCCTATTGTGAGCAAATACGCACAAAGAAAATACATACTTTTAGTAGTGAGAAATTCTTTTCCACTCTACTCGTTGCATTTAATCCTTTTATTTTAATAAGTGCATATGATTGTCTGCAATGATTTATAACTGGAAAATACTGGTCCTAGGAGGATTGAGTGAGGTAAAAGTAGATAGAAGAAGGCATGGATGTACATGTCAAAGTACTGCTGTGCGTCTATAAAGTACATACTACGTAAGCCTTTCATATTTGATGTGGTCAAATATAAAACTATTGACTGAGGTACATAAAGGTCGTCGAGCCAAATGAATCCGTACCATGTGGGGCTGGTGGTGGATATTCCTTTCGGAGGAAAAGTAAAAAAAATAGGGAGTAAATTAAAAGGTCCATCATATAAAGCTGAACATAATGAGTGAGGGAAGTTGGGACGGTCGGTGGTATAGATTTTTATATCCAAATACTTACCCTCTTCTCCTCCTATAATTGCTTCCTCATCTGGTTGGTTGGGAAAAGAGAGGCAGTATTGACATGAAGCTCCGTTACTTTCTCTTCCTTTCTCTCATTTAATGACAAGCTTTATAAATCACTATTTGTTAAAAGGCTCTTAGCTCTTTGGAGGAGATTCCAAGCATTTCCAGGTTTTTTCCACGTCCTTGAAGCTCTCTTACTTTGTAACCTCTTTGGTCCGTGTGTGTGTGGCTCTGTTAAAATGATAACCTTGTAGAACAAATCAACTGTCTTTTATCCCGAATCAGTCAATTTTCTCCAGGGAAAAAACTCATGGAGTGGAAGGAGAAAAAGTTCAGGGGGAAGGATTTAGCTAAAAAAAACCCCTCTTTTAACACTTCCTTTAAAACTCTTGTATTTTCTTATCCTCTTAAATTTCTATAGGTATTTGTATATTTTTTTGTACTATATAAACGTTATAGGGAAGTTGTTAGAGACTTGGAATTTTTATAGTGTTAAAATATTGTGAAATACTTGGTTTGACATGATAAGAACAGCGACTGACATTGGCCCTGATCATGGCCTCATTTGACATTAGAAAATGATTGATGAACTTTCATTGACTAAGAGTACATAGAGGCTTTGACAGATTTATGTCCATATGACTGACATGATGATCCACTCCATCTTTTTCTCAGTAAAAAATTTCTTTTCCCTCCAACTGAGTGAGTTGAGCCATTTAGTCATCAAGTTTTCGCATCATTTTATAGAGTAATAAATAATTCTATTTGAAAGTTTACATTGATATTTTTCTGTACTATGCTATGTAGAAAGTTAGAAAGATTTATCATCTGTAAAAAGCTTGAGGAATTTACTCTAAGCCTCAGACTTTTGTCTTGATACATATAGTTTTTTTATTTGCTAAGGTTAAATATTGGGTTGTGGGGGGGGGAACCTAAAGGCGATTCTTATCAATCAATATAAAAACCCATGGTTCTTTGTCTCTATACCTACGCGGCTGGTGAGGGATGGTAAATTGTTTGAGGCGGTTACCATGACGCATGCATCTGTTTCTATATTGAACTGCTGAAGGAGTAGTAGGAAAATGCCGGTGGGTCTCACGGTCTCAGTATAATATTTTCTTTTACAATAGGAAATAAATTTCTTTGAAACAATAATAATTTAGGCTTCTTTCAAACATATGTTCTTCTCCAATTTGAAAGAGAAATTGTTAAAGAATTTTTCCTTTTTGCTAAATATGTATCAAGTGATTCTTTTTACAAAGTATTTTTTTTCCTTCTGGTATCATATGAGCTTCGACTTTTAGAAAGAGAAAGTTAAGTCAATAAAAGTTTCTTTTGTAGAAAGGAGTATTTTCTCTCTCTCTCTCTCTCTCTCTCTCTCTCTCTCTCTCGTTTTCTCTCGCTTCCTTCACAATGCAGGAATTTTTGTGACAGAGACCTGTTCTCGTGTAGAGGACAGATTTGGAGCGAGAGGAGAAGAAAGGAAAGTGGAGAAAGTCCGTGGTGACTTACATTACAGATACAATAGTGTTTGATGTGGTCTTATAGTCAAAGAAACGATATTTACTTGTCAGATTAGATAACTTGTAACTTTGAGGCAATCTGAGGTATATGTAGGGTAATACAATAGGCCCTAATGCTTTTCCTTCAATTGCAATCTCCTGGAAAAGAGTAACGTTTACTGGATAACGCCTCCAATGTAAAATATTATCGTCTTATTGTTAGGAAATACCACCCTCAAATATATTAGCCTCAGCCTATATATTTCACTCCCTGACTCTAAAGATTCCTTGGAGAATACAATGGACGCGTATGTAGGAGAGATTGATTGGAAAATACAGATAGAAACTCTAGTTTAGTATATTTAGAGAGCTAAAAAGTCCCAGTAAATAAGTCGACTTTCTTTAGACATACAATAACTGTTCAGGAGGGAGTAGGAAAATACAAGGGTATTTTTCCCAACATATTTCTTTCCCTCTATATGGCGATCTCATATGTCACTACTACATTTTGTTGAGTAAACATGAGCAGTTTATCTTAATGTTTTTTTTCGGGTGGAAAAAAAATCTGTTGGGGTGTTTACAGAAAAATGTTTTCCAAACTTGGATCACTTTCCTGGAAACAAATTGACATTTTTTCTCATCAGTACATATTTCCCTTTATAAAGGTTTGAGGAGGATGAGCTGATTAATAAAAAGTCCCATTGGGATTTTAACGTTGTAAATATGCTTTCAATGGGAAATATTTTCTTTTGTGGAGTAAATAATTAATTTGTTTAAGGTTAATTACGTGTAAAAATAGCGTTATATAATTGTACAGTGTACATAGTTGTGATACACTTCCTTGTAATTATATTGACATTAAAAATCTCTGAGGGAGAAATTCAGGGGGATAAAATAAATATTATAATGTACTAAATGCAATGTGTTTATTTCTTTTTTTCTATTTACTATGTTGACAGATGCGAAACGAAAACTTGGAGCTGGCCCAAAGTAGCGGAAGTGAATCGAGCCCAAGCTGGGCCTCAAATACCCCCCGTCCGTCGGAGTTTACCTTCGACTTTACCCCAACTCGCACCATCGATGAACTTACCAACCAGTTCAAGGTTAGTGGAAAAAAATCATTTTTGTATTTATATATGGAATTCTTCGATTTTCAATCTATTTTTATTTTACAACTCTCCATACGCATATAGACTCATAGTATAGTAGGGGAAAAGACGTGAAAATAACTTGTGAAAAAGTCTAGGAAAAAGCTATTTGGATAGAGCAAAAAGAATAAATACTTTTTTCATCACCAAGTCCATGCAAGTTTAATAGAAATGAGTGTACGTAGGACACGGACGGGCTAGGAACTTGTATGAGTCTCCGGAGTGGCTGGTGCAGCCGTGTTGACCAGGGAAACCTTCATGTATGAGAAGAATATAGTAAAAGCTATTAGAGCAAGCTGTCTACGTACAAAAATCCTGTCTAGTATGGAAGAAAGTATCTTTAGAAGTTGAGTTTTCCAGTTCATCCATAAAAGATTTAAGGTCCATCGACCCAATCCCTAAAATTAGGTCTACTCCCGCATCAAACACTGTGGACTGGGAGGAGAGACGAGAAATGGAGTGGAGTGAGAAAATTATGTGAAAACTTCTCTCATCCTTTCCACACTCCACCAGTATGTTACTTGGCAAATAATTTAATTCCCTCACTGTGAGAGTAACATGTACTCGGGAAATTTCCAAGTTCAGTATGAACTTGAAATAATTTTTCTTTTTGTAAAGAAAAATAAACGCATGAATTTTCTCAATTTGCATATATGTCAAGAATTTATATAACTTTTACTATTTACGAATATATGTTACATTTCCTAGTTACTGCATACTTTATAATCAACTACTCGTGATATGTAGAATAGCTTCATGAAAATACTCTTAGTTTATTGTAATTTACTTGGAAATCTGTCAGGATGGAAATTATTACATCCATCCAATTTATGCCAAATAGTTGCGCCAGACCTTCAGAAGAAAACTACACAAAACTTCTCAACATTCATTTACTATATGTACATTAAAACTTGAGTATACCCACACCAGGGTTTAGCTCCCTACAAATTTTGTGGAAATTGCAATGCAAGAAAGAAATACATTTTCAAATTTATCACTCACTATTGATGTAGTAATATTATCTAATCATCAGACTTACTTCAGCCATTTTTATTATGTTCTAACTAAAAGCAATTTCAAGTTGAACTTGACATTTACTTAGACAAATCCTTATAAAAATTTCTTTGTATGTTATACATGATATATACATACATATTTTTACACATCCTCATAACACGCGAACTTGAACGTATATTTTAGTTAATGCTTTCATTGGTGGAAAGCAATTAACACCCGTGGTTGTTAAAAATATTATCACTGCTCTATAGATACGTATTTTAATGGAGGACGTGTGTGCTGAAGCACTTTAACACTTTTAGTACTAAACTTATAAAGATATCCTTAAATGGCTTGGAACCTTCACTGGTTTCTAATGTAAACGATCCGAGTATAATTTCTTGAAGCAATTTCTTTAGATTTCGTAAACGTTAATTGTTGCACACTATTAAAACCCATTAGAAATCGTAGTGGGAATTTCTTATACAGACCCTGCTTTCGATGGAAGGCTAAATTATAAAAATTACTATTATTAGTTCGTATTCTCGAACTTTAAGAGTAGGCTGCGTGGTTTTGAGAGCATTTCTTGAAATTTTAATGATAGTGTGTGTGCTAAGAGTAAATTCGCTTGTGTTTGTACATTTGTATGAATTACATGAGCGGAAGACTCACAAAATGTGTAAATACAGTAATTTAATGGTCTTTTATTTACATAAAAATTCTAAGCTATACAGTGAAAGCTATAGATATATGAGCGTCGAGAAATCTAATAGGAAACTTCTATGTAATTATGAGAAGATAAAAGCACGTTAGAAATAAATACTAGAAACACATTGCGTTTGAAAATATTCTAAATGTGCGATTCCCTTGAACAATTTTAAGGAAACCCCAAGAGTAAAAAACTGAAAAAGATTAAAGCGCTTGTCAAGGATCAAATTCCCAGTCAGTTAAGAAAATAAATAGATGTGTAACAAAATAAGCTTCATATTCAAACTTCTATAATAGAGATACAGAGAGAGAGAGAGAGAGAGAGAGAGAGAGAAACTCACGTTGGTAAACCACATCTCATAGTTAATGGGTCTGTGCTATATTGTAGCGTAGCAAGAACTACATTGTTCTTTTCACAAGGTAACGGAAAGCTCTGGAGTATTGAATGGCATTTTGTAAATGATTTGATGAGAAAGATATAGAGAAGCCCCAGGTATAAATAGATGCTTTTTAATCCTCAACAAAATAAATGTTTATATGTATTCGTAGAAAATTAATTTACTATTGAGTTCATTAGAATTTCGTGAGTCTGACAAAAACATGAAATTCATTTTCTTCTATGATCACAAGGTTTTTCTAATTGAGGCACGTTTATAAGAATGTGCCTACTCCTTCTATAATTTGTTTCTCTCTTCTAATTCCCATCTCATTTGATACATTCATTAATTCTCCTTTATTTCATCGCAAACCTTTTTAGTATACTCAAATATATATATGCTGTTAGACTTGAGTGTAGAGTTGAACAATGGAGAGAATTAAATGAAATCATCAAGGGCTCTTTCTTGTATTTCTCTCTAATAAGGCCTCGTTTTTTTTTCTTTTTAACTAGGAAGTTCAAGGGTTTCTACATGTATATAGCATAGAGACCCTGAGTACACACTAGGAACCAAGATTTCACTAATTATTAGAAAATTGTTCTGTGTAGTCTATTTTAAATAATGTGAAAAGCTTTCAGTGGAAAGTCTTAGAGAATCATAGGACTTTCACGTTGCTTTTGCTAACATTTCTGCTCTCCTCATTTGCCACTGTTACAGCTAATTTTAATGCGCTTTAGTTGCCAAAAGGAAAAGCTATGACCTATAAATGGAATAAAGTATAGTATGATATAGGAGGGGAAGGAAATTCCTATATCATTTTATAACTCTGTGTGTTCTCCTGTTAAAATGAAATGTCTTCCATTTCTGGTTAAATTAATACGCTAATAATTGTAAGTTTAAAATAATAATTTTCCTCTACTCGCACTAAGAAATAATTCCCCAAATTATTTATGTCATTGTACACTTTATTAAAATGTATTATTATAATAACTTTTATTCTAAGAATAAAATAATTATTTTTGTATTTATTTCCTTGCAGCAATGTAATGCATTAGTGAATTTTAGACTCGTACAAATCAAGAGGGGGAGTTTGTTCCAGAAGAAAGTAGAAAGCAAGGAAATATAATTATGACTGTGTGCGGTTCTTAAGAGAAAGCACTTTTGCGAATGCATTGAAATATCTACCTATGGGCTTGTATACGTAGGTATATTTATAATGGCCTTGCTTGAAAATTCCCTTCCTCGCACCTTTCATAGATGTAATTAGTCGCGCAAGCTATTTCAGTCCCATGAACGAGACGAACAAAAAAGGAATGGGGAAAAAGGGGAATCTATTTTGGTAAAATGGAGTCAATTTAAATTTTCACCATTTCTATATGCATATACATATAGACTACCCAGTAAATGGAAGGAGGCTCAAGTGGAAATGAAATCATTTGGAGGCACGCGAATATTGTATACGCACGCATATATAAAACTGATTATAGATATAGAAGCTCATTTGGACTGGAGAAAGTCTAGTGACAATAACTTTCTCCTCCAAGAGTTATAATTTATAGTGTTTATATGTACATGCAAATATAAGCGTGAAAATTCAAGAGAATGAGTTTTCGTTATAGAAACTATAAATGATGAAATTTGGGATGGTGGTTATATAGAGGGGGGAAAATATATGTAGATATATGTGATAAATATTCAGGAGGAGGAAACCAAGGAGGATGAAAATGTAAATTCTCGATGGTAATCATAAAGGTTATATTTTTCTCTTGAATATGGACAGGCAACTCTTCGATCGAGTCGGAGCACGGAAATTCTGAGTGAGCAGACATCTGAGGAGAAGAGTACTCCGAGCTCGACAAGTACACAATTCCTATTTCCTCAGACGTCGAAGAAAACCCACCATCATCATTATGGATCTGGGGAATTCCATAGCTGTGGCTCTACAGGTAAATTTAATTCAAGTATTTATGCATTTCAGCCTCCTTCCCACACTACTCCTTCCGCCCCAAAAACATGAAATAATAAATTCTCTTGAGCAATCCAGTCTAATCCGCCCAATTCCAAGGCATTCTTCAAGTCCTAAAGGCAGAGATTCTTATTAGGACTGACTATATGAGCTTAAAATATTAAATGGAACAAGCTAAATAAAAGTATACACGGAAATCTCTAAGCTATGAATTATGAAAACATGGGCCGTTGTCCTTGTCATACCAAATGCTGGTGATAGAGAAGCACAAGAAGTAGTTTTAAAGGGAACCTTTTAAAGAGAATAACACTGTATAGTTTTAATAGTTACGTCATATTAACTCTCTTTTGCAAACGTCCGCCGTTTTTTGCTGGATAACATGTAATAATTACAAAGTCTTGGAAGAACGGAAGGCATCTTTCCCTGAAGATTAATCCAGACAATAGGATTTCTTTCACAAATCCTTTTTAGCTCGAGTCTTCTATTAATCCACAATTTTCCATGCCATTCCCTTCTCTTGCATCATTTTTGTCACAATCTATTGTAACGCTTAGGCATAGCATGAGGGAACAACGTTTTTTTTTACTGAACTGCCATAACATTTTTGCTTTTGTTGAGCAAATTTTTTATGAGATTTTTACCAACTTTTGTGGAATTGAAATATGACTTGAGAGACCGTAGTAATGTCATTGATAGAATTGTCTATTACATATGCTCACCATGTATTTTAGTCAACATGTTTTGCATTCGACTTGTTATTTTAATTTTGACAAAAATAAATAAATTAAGGTCAAATAAAGTAAAGAAAATTTGCTGCAGCTTCTAATTTTGCTCTTGTGGTACAAGAAAGGTATGAGGATTCCTTTGTTCAAATATGATTAAGTTTATCAATGAAAGGATTCTATTAGCAATGTTACTGTGCTAACAAGGTGCTTCCCATTATGTCTTGTTTCTCACCACACCCTTCTCGTCCTTCCGTTTCCCTATAGTTTGTATGTACATGTAATGTTTCAAATCCCATTTACAAGAATGTACTAATATGAGGAAAGTTATGTAAGGTTTCGGAACAAATGTTCTACGGAACATATGCGTCTGTCCAATTTCTGAAGGGTATGGGCTAAGCTTTCTTCAATCAAATGAATAATATTATGTATTGCTATCGTTTTTAGCAAGTTTTATTTGCAAGGTTGAGTCAAATGTAATGGTAACAAATAATTATTTTTACATCCATCATTAACAGGCTCGAGAGACTTGTAGTCACGCTTTAACTAAACCATATCAGAATAATGGGGAAATCATTTTGTCAACTTCCAATAAATAAATATATTAGAAGTTCCTATCTTATTTTTAATACATATCTCAATTGAAGCAGCATAGCCTTTTTTATATGAAGAGAAACATGCGGCTTGATTCCACCTGTTATCTTCCAAACCGTTATTTTTCTCTTTCCTCATGCACACTTTCACATTCTAAAAATATACACGCATATTGAGGACTTCCCATAAATAAAAACTTATACAAAATATGAACTTGCAAGGGAAAGTTA
>JAQFXU010004602.1:0-13160 GCA_034693705.1 Spatulosminthurus flaviceps | reverse complement strand
AACGTTACAAAAATTATAGCTCCTTTTGGACTTTCGCCGACGATATATAAACTTATACTTATATATATATATACAATTGATGCCGCCGGGAAACTTTGGGGAGTCCAGCGGAACTACTTACTCGAAGAAACTCGCTTGGATAAAAATATCTCTATGAGCTTGCTGTTCCACATCGAAGTCAGTGATTCGCTTCCTTATGGATGAAACTTCATGGTGTTGTAAAGGAGCAACTGCCAGTTTTACAATCCCAGTTTGTTTAAGCAGAGCATCCCAGCGTGCCGGAAGTTCTTCAAGTTGAATAAATACTGTTTCTGGCAACTCGTAGTCATATTTCTTAAGAAGCTGTATATACTCTTTGGTTGGTTCAAACATTGTTTGCACTGATTTTGTGCGTAGTTTGATTTGTTGCAAAATACCCATTACTGAAATCAGTGACTGAAGATCTCCTTCACTTAATGGCTGCATCAATCCATTTTCGTTATTGTTGATGAAATTTTCAAGATCAGCCAATCCTCCCACAACAGTATCAATTAAATGCTGCTTATATATTAGACTCCATTGTTCTGTAGTGTCATGCAAAACATCCACGAATGGTTTCATATTCAAACGAAACCAACTATCAAATACTTTATCCGTTTCCAATTCTTCGACTTCCCTCAGAAGTGCCACGTATTTGTCGATGATTTCCTCGAATTGCCCAATAGTTGGTGCCACCTCAGGAATTATTTCTCCTTGCTCTTTCAGCTCCAACTCTTCGGATGTTAGCTGGTGACCATACTTCAAAAACTGGCGCAAATGCTCTGCCTGAAAAATAAACCAAATTTAAAAAAAATACATTACTATGACTAAATGTACTGCCATATTTCTTAACTTTTCATTACTCGGTCATCTTCCCAAATGTAGCTGTATTTGTCCACACATTGTGTAAATTCTAAAGCTTTCTTCACAGCTGCTTGCACTCGTTCAATGAGCTCTGTCCTCATATCCATTAATTCGGGGTTGTGAACAATATCTTCTAAATAATTCTCTCCGGCTTTTGAACATACTCGTTCGACCAAAGCCGCAGGCTGGAAAATGGTCCATAGAATCCATTGGATGCGGTCCACGAAGGATTTATCGAGGGTTTCCTCTAAAGGAGGGCAATAGGTGATGTTAATTCCTTCTAGTGTCATGTCAACTTCGAATAAAGGAGAAGGCGTCAAGGTGATGTCTGTATGGTCAAGCAAGTAGCCTACAGAGGCAGCTACCACCTTTACAAGTCCTTTAGTTATTTCTTGATCAATATTGTGCAAATACTCTGTCCATTTTTCCTCCAATGCATCCTGCTCACACTCAGGAACTAAAAGTTTTTTATTTTCTTGGCATCGTTGTTGGATCATCTTCGATGTGCCCGCAATAAACTCAAATACTTCATCCCTTTCTTTCTCAGAGGTAGGATCGATATTTAAAATTTTGTTACTATTATTTCCCAAACGTTTAAAAAGGGGCTCAGATTTCCACGACGAGACAGCAAGCTGGACTGCCCTGTAATTTGCTTGTGATGTCTCGAATCTTGTTTTTAAATCTTCTAAAGGGGTCATTAAGCGGCTGATGAATGGGAAAACACGATCGTCCTTCCAAAAAACATCTGTTTCTCCCTCAACTGCAATTTTATCTATTGACTCTAGCTGGCCATTTAGAAGAGCTCGCTCGACGTCTGCTAATGATGACTGGATGGAATTATACCACTTGCACAATTTATTGAGAATTGTGAAACATTTCCGAATCTCCACACTCTCCGCCTGCAATCTTGAAGGAAGAGATGGAATATTCGAAAAACCGGCCATTTTCATATACTTAACTTCCTTGATAATCATAGAAATCTCCATATACGCATTGACTTCTAGCTCTTTAGTTCTAGTTCTGCAGAGGACGTTCTTATTCATATGAATTGGGGCGTCCACCTGAATCTTCTTGGACCATTCAATAAACGTTGCTTTTTGATAGTCCGTTAAATAGGTCATTGTATAGTCATATTTTTTGAGAGTATCGTCAACCAGATCTTCCGGTATTCCCTCAAGCTCTAGACTCTTGAATCTTGATATAGATGTTTCGATTCTACTTTTAACATCTTTGATCCAGTGAACCGTTGCTGAATAAGGTGGAAGTAGACGATTTAACATTGTGCGTTTATGGACTTGGCTTATCGAAAGAATGTGCTCCTCAAACATTTCCAGAATTTGTGTCATTTCCTTCTGCATTAGATTTAAATAAAAAGGAAAATTTGCAAGGAAGTCCTCTTTGATGGTTGGTCGATGTAATAAGGGACAAAATACCATAATGAGCTTGTACGCCGATTCTGGGGTGTGACAGTCTTGCATTGCATTAACAAGGACGTAAGATACGCGAAAGTCTATTTCTTTAGATTTCTGGAGAAAAATATAATAGTCTTGCACATACGAGTCGTCTTCAGGATCACAACAATCATAGGACACGGAAGAGAATGTTTGAAAATAATTTGAAAACTTAGCAAAAATTCTCTCGACTTCAAGACCAAGTTGTCTTCCCCTTGAACCACCGATTTCAATCTTTTCAAGTTTATAAAACTCAACTGTTGTGACAAAGAAGTCTTCTAGTTTCTGTATGCGATCGTAAAACGCATCAAAACGTTCAAATATTAATACAGGGAGGAAATCCCACGGAACGACCGTTTGGCTTGGCTCAAAATAATGCGGTAGGGCAATTTTATGAGCGTTAAACAAATCTTTGAACAGCTCAAGAATTTCTCTGACCTGCCGTAACTTCCCATAACCTTCTTCGGGTTCTAATTGAAAGATAAGACTTCCACTCAAGTAGTTTCGAGCCATGTCTATTAAAAGATTACATATCCCTCTAAACAGAAGAATTATTCTTTGTGACAGTCGGTAATGAGGGGAGTAGACCCACATTAAACAAATGGTATGCATCATTGGACGAAGAAGATCTTGCATTTCACTATCCAAACTTGCACCAGCTACAAGTTCCAGATGACGTCTCAGGGGCTTGAAATACGCGAGAATACTTCGGGATTCCTGCAGAGCAGTTTCAACGTTAAAAAACATGCTCTTATAACGATCCCAATAGCGAGAATTTGTTTTTTCTAGAATCAAATTCACAACTTGAATCTTTTCCTCTTCGAGTTGAGCATATATACACTGTAAATCTTCAGCTCTACATTCCCAAAAACGAAGCTCAGCTGCTGGTGTTGGGTATTTTCCATTTTGAAATAATTCCAGCGGATCTCGCTCCAGCACTTCCGACACCTGTTGACTCCATTTTAGAATTACCGTCTCGGCTTGCTTCTTCACATTCAAGGTAAGTTCTTTCGAGGGACTATAATCGTCACAAAAATGTGTTGTGCAATAATAATAAATAATAATCCATTTGGTATTTTATAATTTTTGCAAGTACTTAGTGTAGCCAACTTACTCCGTTTTTAACTCTGCAGCGAGCTCTAGAAGGTTGAGTGGAACTGGAAGCCAAGTTTTTCCTTTCAGTCGGCCCTTTAGGCTGTACAGGGTATTTGATATTATCTGGGACCTTTCTTTGGTATCGCTCACCACTTGTTCTGGCCACTTTTCATCATTCACATCCACCCAAGTAATTGGGCCAATGATCTTTTAAGGAATAACTCGTGATTAAGTTTTTACTGACTTTGGGCTAACGACTATGAATTTAAAATGTGAATTGTCGCATATTGATTCAAATGGGTCTAGGGTCTTTCGCCCCGGAGCACTTTCTTCCAAAAGTTGCGTCCAGAAAAGTTTCATCCAACAAAGGAGTCCAATTTTTTTTTCATCCAAGAATTTTTCATCCATTGAAACTTTTACCCAAAGATGTTTTCAATCAAAAAATTTTTCATCCAAAATATTTTCAACCAGCAAAAGTTTTGTCCAAGGACAATTATGTCAAATATTTATTCATCCAGACAGAAACTTGTCCAAAAAATTAGAAAAAATTACTGCTACATGTAGTTCAACTCATTTAATCAAATCAGCGATTACGTCAAATCTAATTGTTTACTTAGCTAACATTAAATTAATAAAAGCTTACGTTCTATTTAATGTAACTACGAAACTTTCGATCTCCCTAAATCTAGGCTGAACAAATATTTACGAAAAACTACACCTACAAACGCTTAAGTTGTAAACACGGAAATATTCTCGCGGATATAATCAACACATCATCTACTATCATGATATGTAGATTATTTCCCCGAAAATATTTTCAGTTATATAGAAATATCCCGCGAGTCTTATATTTAGGTAATTCTTAGAAAAGATTTTATTTTACATTTTTTATTTCCTAAAATTATGTATTATTAATTACGCAGGATTAAAATAATCGATTTCATTTGATTAAACTGTTGTACGGTGTATTTGTGGTCAACCTTATGAAAACATTTTGAATGAAATAATTTTTTGTTGAAAAAAAATGTCCGAAAACATTTCTGGATAAAAAAATGTTAGACGAAGACATTTTTGGACGAAACAATTTTTGGATGAAACAATTTCGGACTTACGACTTATTTTTGAATGAAACCATTGGACGAAAACGTTCCTGGACGAGAATTCCGACTCCCGATTCAAATACCTCTTCCATATTTGTAACTAAATTCTCCAAGAGCTGGGGTGCCAAATCTCCGTAAATTAGGTAATCCTTGAATGAGGGGTCCTCTTTTGATATCTGGAATGGGTACTTTTTTATAAAATAGCAGGATTTGGTTTTCGAGACTGTGGCGTATCCCTCCATAGCTATAAGAATTCCACCATTGCTCAATGTGAATGCCAACACCTATACATGTATTACCATCTGCATTTTAAAAGATACTAATGGTTGGGGCAAGGTAAAACAAATTACACAAATGGTTGTACATAGCTTACAAGTACATCTGGCACCTCCAAAAATGTATACACAATTTTCCTGTAATCTTCAGTAGTAAGAAGTTTAGTCCACTTATCTTGCTTTATTTTAAAAGACCTAGTGACGTATTCAAATATGAAATCCAGTCGAAGATCCTGACCGACCTCGTAAATGCTAGGCTGGTCTTTACCCTTTCCCTTCGCTCCCATGACGTAGATCTAATTCTGATTTTGTTTTTAAGGTGAAACTTTAGAGAGCTATAGGATCAAAGCCTGAACCTCCAATGATTCTTCATTCGACTCACCTAACTACCTGAACTTTGTAAGCCTAAGTTGACAGCTAAAACAAATGCCAATGAAAGCTTTCATGTCTCTAATGCAGTAGGTAATCGTGCCATGTTTTTGCAGAAGAAATCAGGTGAAAATATTTATACGTACGTATGTACGGATTACGGATACCTAGGCCTATATACTAGACCTGTAACTTGTGTAAATATGTGGGTGTGGGAAGGCCGTTTAAGGCATGAAAGTAATAAATGATATTGTATCCAGTAGTGATTCATGAGCTTCGCCTCAAGTTGTATCATTTTCGGGTGACTTGACAGTCCAGGAAGCAACATTTGCTATTATCTTGGATAGGAAAGAAATCAGGGTGAATTGCATGCAAGTTCGTGATAGCCTCGGCTATTAGCTATCCATTAATAATCTCTCGCAGTCTTTTCGGGACTTTCAATCTACCGGGAGGTAGGAAATTGGGTGCATGACTACGGCAGCTTAAGGAGGATGTTTTCAATACGAATTAAGTCATAATTCATATTTTTATGGTCACTGTACATCCCAACTCGGGAGTTTAAATGCTGCAGATTATACTACACTATGTGCAAAATCTAAAACTTAATGTGGTCATTGGAATAGACGCGGTTGTGCTGGATATTGAAGGCTCATAACACTTTCATATTCAATTTTAATTTAAGAGCCATTTCAAAACTCATAAAATGTAAATAATGTGCAACGTTACTTTCTTGAATTCTCTCGCACAAATCTGATATTAAATACGAAGTAAATGGTGCTGCATTTTTTATAACCCAAATTACAAACTCTATTGATGGTAAATAATTGAGCTTTATGTTGGTAGGGGTAGGATAGAACCTCAACTGGTACAGGATTTATCTCATTATCTTGCTTGCAGACACCCATATCAAAAGTAAAAATAAATATTCGATGTTGCACTCATGACCAACTCAAAATTTGGTCACGAGTCAATATACAAAAATGTCACAATATTTCGCCTTTCCATTGGGTCCATGTCTCATGGAAGATTCACATGGGTTTTTAGTGACACCTCATGTGATAGATTCTTACCCTGAAGTCGTAGCACTGGGCAAAATAGCGGTCATGTTGTAATTTGTTCGGTCATTCTTATAACATAATGCTATTCTTTTAAAAATATGTTCAAAATTTAAATAATTAAATTAAAATCCTGTGAAACTGGCCCGCCCGCTGACACCTTCATTACTTTATGAACACAGACAACATTCGCATATAATAAACAATAATAATGGTTTATTCAGGTCGATTAAATGGCCAGACCCTTACAACCTTTTTAGTGCAATTACATTCTTTGGTTTTACAAAGTTTATATTAAGTACAGATAAACATATCGTCGGCTAAAGTGCAAAAGGGGCTATATGCAGAAATTGCTTGTACGGAATTTAGCATGCACTACCAGGCTTAAGCGATTTCCGCATATAACCCCTTTTGCACTTTAGCCGACGATGTGTTACAGATATTGCAGGATATGACTCAAATATTAGTATTAACCCACACTTAAACGCACACAACATTCGCATATAACATTATTTAGGATTATTTTGTGCACATTTACAGGATTTCTGAAATAGTTTCTGAAAAACCGAAAAAATTCATGTTGGATTTGAAGAATGATCCAATAATAATTAATTATTTACTTTCTACTATATAAGTAAATATACTTATATATATATATTACTTACAATGGGACCTCGGATCATGATACGCACCGATTTTAACGAGCACGGACACTTTCAAAAGCTATTTTTGAGCTCTTAAAATGGACATTTCCAATTTTTTGCGTGGGCCTTCGTTTGGCCGCAATTGGATGGGATAGGCTTGAAATTGGGTAAATATTAAACAAGTTGATCCCCCACAACTTCATTATAAATCATAGCAGAATGGTGCACTATGCAGATTTTGAAAGCTGAAAAAATAAGCTTTCAGAATCGGTGCTGATTATTGTCCTATCTGGACTGGCTCAAAAGTTACAGGTAATTAAAAGTTGTGGGGGAGAAGTATCAGTGGAAACATATACAATATACAATATCACATACAATATAGCGAACAAATTTTCAGAAAAAGACAATGGTTCCCCCGGGTTTTTTCCAACTACAACTTCAAACCCCTGTAACTTTTGAAGTAAAAGGGTTAGAACAAATATCAGCACAGATTCTGAAATGAAATGTTTTCCGCTTCAAAATAGCACATTTGCAATGTTACGGCTATGTCAATATCTAAGCTTTTTTTATTGGTTTAGTCCAAACGCCGGTGTTTTAGTTGCCACTGCTGTACTGTCTTTTTAGGAATTTCTCAACAGGAAATTTGACTGGGTCAAGCTTTAAACACGATTTTTGCTATAGATTGACCAAATTATTGATATCGTCGGCGAAATTCCAAAAGGAGCTAAAATGTTTCAAGCGTCGTTCCAAAAGGGGCTATATGTAGCAATAGCCTAATATTGAAAGGTGCTAAGTCTGTGCATCTCCACTATAGCGAGCGGTAGCGGAAGCATATAGCCCCTTTTGACTTTCGAATTTCATGAACTCTCAGTTGGTACTATCACGCATTCCCGATTTCTGCATAGATATAGCTCCTTCTGGACTTTCGCCGACGATATGTCCCGGGAGAACATCCCAAGTTCTAATTATAGCTGTCTGCATAAACATTAGGAAAGAAGAAGCAGTAACAAACTGCTCCATGCTAACTTTCATTGGCAGAGATTGTAATTGACTAGGAAATAACATCATTTCCCCAATCTCACAGTGACGAAGAGGAAATAAACAGAGCATAACATAAAGTTGAAAATCCAACGTAGCTTTCGTAATTTAGAAGCTGAGCTCTAACTTCCGCTCATTATGATTCCACGTGTATGGGAGGGAACCTACCAAGTGATTTGTTTTCAAGAGTATAAGTATGGTATGGACTTTGAATTCTTATATTGTTGGGTACAAACGGGTTTCCGGTGAAAAAGTGCTCCACCATCCTTTTTAAATAGTTTCTCGATTGTTGTTGTTAGACTGGATGGGAAGACGGGGAAGAACTCTTTGCACTTGGTTTGTAACCATGGTTTAGTTTTAGAGATGATTTCACCATGAGATGGCAGACGTATCTTCATATTCTATTGATCTGAACTCTCTCTACCTATTTCTGGTTGAATTATTATATTAGGTTACTCTCCTATCCTAACTCCTAACAATAAGTAAGTATTTAAACTTTCCACCGTATCTCTAGTGACAAATGTATAATAATCATATCACAATAATTTTGCCTGTTCATAAAAATAACGTAAAAATTTAAATGTGCGGTTTTTCTGCTTAAACTTTTAATCCCCAACTACAATAATTAACACTGTGGACTAAGGAATTTTCCTCATGTAAGTTTTAAAGGAAAAGTTGCCACGAATTATAATAAACCTCTGGCAAATATAGTATAGATATGAGCTTGTACAAATAGGATCGACAACAACATTTCACTATGGCACGATCATTGTCCAAAATATTTTTTTTCCGGTTGAGGACACTCAAGGTAGCCCAGGAAAAATAATAAAAAAAATCCGTAATTCGTACCCCTCCTGGTTGGGGGATGTGATATGTAGCAAGTGGTCAATGCTATATCTCAGCACTGCAACATTCGAATGAGTTGAAATTGGAAACTTAATGGTTCTGACGCAAATTTAACGATGTCCTCACATTCAGTTTTCCAAAAAACCGCAAAAGAATTTGCGGTTTTTCGGTGAAAATAGCAATTTGACATCGAGGACCTCTCTATAGAATCACCCAGTAACTCTACGTACCAAATTTTGTGAGATTCGGTCTATTAGCGTCTAAGTTATGGACATGGACAAGATTTTGGGTAGTCGATTTTGGTGGTCACGTCCATAACTTCCATAACTGGCACCGCTTATAAGCACATTCTGTGAAATTCTTGGTCCATACAAAAACATGTCCATAATTTTCCGATATTTTTCGAATTTTTACATTTGCAATGCCATTGCAAACTTTTTGCTCCGGCCCTGCCGTTGGGGTCTTGTCTCCCCGTTTAATCCATGTTAAAGAAATTTACATGTGGCCCTGCTGTGACCATTAACAGGGGAAAAATGCAAAACTTTGCATTTGGATATCATAACTATAAAAAAATGCTTTTGAACTTGTGAAGTTCAGAATTTCATTTCGGCCAAGGTTATAGAGTAGACTCTACTCTATAACCTTGATTTCGGCCAAATGCGAAGTAAGATGTAAATAAGCTACATGTAAATAAGCAGTGTAGTGTAGGCTACATGTAAATAAGCAGTTATTAAAATAACATGATTTTTCTATTGATACAGCAACTCAGTCTTTATTATTATTCGTCAATGCCAAAATAGATCTCGTAAATTCAACGGGTTTGTTTCAGAGATGTATATTTTGGGCTTTTTCCTATAGGATAGATGAAATTTCTTCAATTTTGTTAATATCGTGACACAATGCCTTCGGTTGTTACTTAAATTAAGATGCAAAGAATAAAACGAATAATTTACCCCTAAATTCCATCACATAAAAATTATTATGTAATTACTTTTAGAGTGCAGTAATATATATGCTAACCCCACAATATTTAAATCAATGTAATGTTAAGAGATATATGCAAGTAACATAATTACAACGAAAACTTAACACACCGATACCACAACAATATTAATGAAAGTTCATAAATTCAATTATCTAATCTATGTAAAGTTAAGAAATATATGTAAATGCAAGTACAACGAAAACATAACATACCCTAATAATATCATTAATAATAAATCAAATTATCTAATCAGCAATAACGCCATCCGCATCTGTATCGTCGATAAAAGAGACAAAGTCAATGCCATTCACAGAGGGGAATCTTTGCAGTAGCTTCTCTTGAATCGTGCGACTTAGCGGACGAACGCACCTTAAATGTTTGATGCCCTTACGAAATTCTTCCGAAGAAGAATCCCACCAAGACCCACCTTCGTCCCATTGTCCAATGGTCATGGGTGGGAACGAAATCGTCGTTAACTTTGGAAAACATTCCGAAAAGTTAAAATTCATTGGAAAAACTACTGAACCTGTGGAGCATTCTGTTTTCAAAGCAATGTGCGTCAAAGCAGACATGTTTGTTGGGAAATCAATGAAATTCTCAGGTCTGTCAATATGTAACGCTAAATGCTGCAAAGTGTCCTTTCCGATCTCCAATAGATCTTCAAAGTGCTGCCTATTCCGATTTATAAACTCTTTCTTTGACTGCCAAGGTAAGTTCTTTCTTCCTCCTATTCGTAGGAATCTAAATTTCATGCCCAATTGAACCATTGCCTGCATTGCCTCCATTTCATGCGTATTGTCAGCTACATGAAATCGAATAGAGCGGACCAAATGTAATTTTTTGGCCTTTACGAATTCTCTAATCACTGAAAAAGGGACCCCGTGTATTTCCTCAAGATTGGGAGTCATTTTTAAAATGGTTGGGGTTAGAACAGGGAAATCTTGAATCCGTACCCAGTTTGGTCCAATATATCCATGGTAAACTCTCCTTAGATGATTCATCTGACTAGGCATTTCCACATTGAAGAATAAGTCAAGTGAGCGTAGTCTGCTCACACAATATTCTTCACAATTTGGGAAGTAAGGCAAAAGTTCCAGGTCTCGTTTCGATGAAGACTCACGCAAGAATTTATGAAGGTAATTGTAATCGCAGCAACTAAGCTTGTACACTTGAGATCTGAGTTTTTTGACAAAATCCACGGTACTATAATTCTCCTTTTCATGAATCTCGCGGGTCCAAGGACCTCCACAAAATTCCAAGCTTATGAATACATTCCCGCTCTTAACAGTCTTAAGATACTCTGTTTCTGCTTCTGGGCATGATTGCCTTTTCTCGATTTGAGGATTGACGTAACCTTTAGAGGTCTCTACTTTAATCCCAAAACTACAATCCACTTGAAGTTGATATTCAAATATCATGGGCCCAGCGATGTCTCTCCATTTCTCACAGACTTCGCAAATAATTCTTCTTAGATCTGTAGGACTGAAGAATTTAAAAATCTCCTGCAGGATCTGTAATGAGCATTATTTTGATATTACTAACAGGAATAACAGGATTCAAATATTTATAAATTATTCAAAGCACTGGCCACCTGAAGCTGTTCTAATTATTATTACAACTCACAAGATGGTTGTCCATAGCAACTGCCATAGCAGAAACAGACGTATTTCTCGAGTCGCTAATTTCATTCAGAGACGCGATTTGACATTCCGAAGATTTTCCCGTGAATCCTTTCGTTTCTGATTTCAAATCCGAATTATTGGACGATGATTTGACCTTAGACTTGGGGGGTTCCATGGCGGTCAACCAGACCTGATTTTCGTTCCGGCAACTTCGTTTACGTGATGAGCGAAGCTGTAGAAAACCAAAAACGAAGTCAAAAGACAATGAGAAATGAGTCAAAAAAAGAATGAGTGTATAATAATTATTGAGTAAACAAATTATTATTGCTAATAATACTTAAAATAAATTGGATCATTAATTTATCTTATTTCTTTAATTCCCGTAATCCTATTAGACAGTATTTCACGGTTAGCATTAATAATTTGTTATTAAAAATTGAATTATTACCTTCATCTTGCCTTTAAAATTATCGTGAACAATTATAATTCAATCGTGGCTCGTGTCGTTAGTTCCTGGTGAACTTGGCCTCCTACTTGTACGGAAATTCTCAAATCCCAACGAATAATTCACCAGAGGCAGTGCCGGTAACAGTAACACTACTAGACTGATCGTAGTTACGTCAATTATAATTCAAAACTATACAACCAAGCTGAGGCGGCTGACGAGCCTGGTGTTGAACATTATGTAACACACGTACACAGTAACATTAATGCTGGTCACTGAATCCATGAAGAATATTTCGCTTTTTTCACTAATATGGAGAAACAGGAGGAAGGAACTAACAGTTTACAGAAAATAACAAATAACTTTAAGAAGTACAACGTTAATAGATTTTCCAAGGCCGGTAATAGAAAATAGTAACACATCCTCTCACATTACATTACGTAAACAAACTGTTGGACGACAGCAGTACCGTTCGTATTATTTTGAGAACGAAGGAGTGTAATAATTATTATCATTCAATCTGAATGGAATACTATAAAGAAACCGTTCCCAACATTCCACGCCCTCCAATTTTAAGAAACATTTAACACCAATCGACATTGAAAACTAGGGCCGTAGAAGCAGAGAGCATGTGAAGGCCGCGAATAGGAGCAACAACCTTGGAGCGTTCAGTACCAAAACGCAAAGTTCCGTTTTCCTCAGTGCGACTCTCTCACTCCATCCTCTCCAATTCAGTCTGCGTTCTGCATTTCAGCACGCAGAGAGCGTCCATCCTTCACATGGTAAATTCAATTAAGAGAAGAGGATTGGAGAATGAACACTTTGTCTTCTAATAGCAGATTTTACTCTGTTATTCTTAAAATACTGGATGAGAATGCCTTCAGCGACTATCAACATGCTTAACAGCAATAGCGGGACCAGCATTTCAAATCTTTTTGGGTTTTTCATATGTATATGTACCAATCAATGTAGTACATGGCGTTTCTCGTTTAAATTACAATTAAAGTACGATATTGGGAGGGAAAGAATAAAAGTGATTTTGAAATTAGTTTACGTGTCGTGTTTCGTGTTATACTGATTTGATAAATTATAGTACAGAACAATAATGTATATAGTAGCGCGTGCCCTTCTCCAATAGCGCTGCAATTATCTGTATTCACTACTGTTCACATTCATTTCAGTTGTTCAAATTACACTTTGATTATTACTAATTAGGAGACCTTTGATATTTAAATTAATAATCATTTGTGCTTTTAAACATTATATCGGCAAAAACAGAGAAAGAAAATATTTATTTCACTGATGCCATAATGGCATTTGCCTCGCGACACAGTACATAATTCATAATTGATT
>JAQFXU010004601.1:0-13162 GCA_034693705.1 Spatulosminthurus flaviceps | reverse complement strand
TTTGGTAGAATTTGGTTTAGTATTTCAGAAGACACGGAATGTCTTTCCATCAAACTTTGTCATTTAAAGCCGTGAATACTAGGAATCTATTTTGTGCAAACATGATTTCCTTTATGATGACTCAATGAGTTTACAGTACACTCATTGACATATTACAAACAGAGAAATAAACGGAAATAATAACATAACGCGTGCTTGGCTATTGTCGTGTGTGTGTTGAGTTCACTGCATAATTATTATTCCCGCTGATTCTTAAATTCCACAAATGGCTTGAGCTCATTTAAAGCAAATCCTGTACAAAGAAGCCAAATATTAAACCTCATCATTACTTGATCATTACTTCCGAAAATATTTTGTGGGTCTAATTATTATTTTTTCACTTACGGCAGTTTGCAGCACAAATTTTCCTTTCCATGTGAACTTGTAGCTGGGGTAACCGGGAGAATGCACAGTAACCCGCCAGATCTGAAAGAGAGATTGTTTCCCCCGAACTTCCCTTAGCATCTCTCTCCTCACATGTGAGTGGACAATGAGGCTCCAAAATCAATGTCAGTTTTTTCATATCTAAAGGTTTTAAAAATGAATGTCAGTTTTTATAGATCTAAAGGTTTTAAGAATCAATGAATTCAACAATGATTAAAAGGTATGCGTGAACGTTGGTTTTTTTACCGGTTAAATTCATTACACAAGGTTTGATAGGGACGATCTGCAAAGAACTCAGGTCCATTTCCAGCCGTTTCCCCAACAAATACTCCACTTCTTCTTCCCGGATCCCCATGAATATAGCATCATAGTTGCGCATGTAAGGCCTTGCCACATAAACTACAATTTCTTCCAAATGTTGCCATGCTGTCCATAAAAGAGCTAATATGTTGATATAGAAGCTCTCTTCAAAACTAATTCTCTTAATATTTGGAAAGATACTTCGAAGTATTGAAATTTGCTTTGGATCTCGAAGCTGTATGGTGGATTTTAGGGATAATTTCTCCACCGTATCACAGATAAATGCACCCATTGATTGCCGGACATTATCTTGTATTAGCCTTCTTACAGGACCACTAAATTCACTGTAATAGATTGACACTTCTCTCAACGCAGGGAAATATTTTTCCCAATCTAATTTCCTGAACGTTGGAACCTCCCGGGAAAAATCTATTGAAAGGTCATAAAACACGTTCAAATTCTGAACAGATGGGAAAATCACGTTTTGAAATGGACTGTCAATTCTAACTAGTTCCGCCAAATGTAAATGATCCGCTGAATAATTCAGTAGACTTTTCCCACTTTGTAAGACCAGAAGCTTCAAAATTTGTAAAATTTGCTCCTGACGAAATTCTGACTGCAAATCTTCAAGATTTCCACCACTTGTCCGAAATGTAAGTGTTTTCAACTTTGGACCTTGCACTGCAAAACTCCGAGCTAAATCTAATGTTGAAATTGCAGGTACAAAACAAAAATTCTTTACAGCACGTGCCAGATTCAATGGCAGTATAAATTCCAAAAAGCTGGGTAGGATTTGAACATTTAGCACCTGGACCTTTGGTGAGACTTCAATTAACTCCTGAATAAAATTCTTCCAATCAATTTCGTCCTGTTGAATTCCTTTTGCGTTTATCTCCAATAGAGAAATATTTGGTAGAAACGGTCCATCCCATGTTCCAAGTTCCATTATTACAGAAAATCTTTGGTCAATTCCAATCATTCGTAAATGTAGCACCTTGAGACTAGTACAACAATTTTGAACTAAATGTCGGATAAATTTAGTGGAGACGCAAGTATTTGAACTATCCTTGGAAATTTTAAGGGTTAAAGATTTCAAATGAATTTTTGAAAGAATTTGACTTGCAAATTCACAAATATTATCTTCATCAAATTCACACACGTGATTTTCACACTCCTTTGGATATTCAAAGGATAAACCACTAAACGGAGAATTTGTGGAATTTCTTAGCACCTCAATGAATACTTTTAGACGATCACAATTATTTTCCTTTCCAATTTCTGCCAAGCACATCTGTTCCCGCAGTACTTCTCTAGAAAAACGATTCCAATTTCGATTGACTCTGGATGTCGTTAGTAGATCAACTTTGTCCAGGTATCCCAAAATATATTTTAAAATCTGAAAATTTTATCAAATCATTTATCCCTAAATCAATCTTTTTTTCCTTGTCAAAAATCAACATTTGATAATTACTCGATATATAATTATCATACCAATGGATTTGACAAGGTTTGGTCAACAACGGCCTCGTCCCTACCATTGGCCATTCCTGAAAACCTAAGAAAAAGAAAATAAATTGAAATTCATCAAAAAATTGCAATAATAAATTATTGTATTTCAAATTAAATAAAAATTATTACTTTTCCGGGAATTACAAACCTGTTAATACTTATTTGGTCCTTCATGCATACTTGTGATGTTGTGTTTTCAAGATTTCAAGTCTTTGAAAGGATTTCAATCCATTGTTGGTGTAATTTAAAACAAGGAACTGGCCGTACAATCCACGTGTTAGGTCATTGCCCCATTATTTCGTATTAGGATAACTTCATCGTAAGATCTTGCCCTCTTCTGATAGCAAAAATAAACATGCTGTTACAATACATTATAAAAAAGTTATAATGGCGTTAAGTATTTAACTACAAAAGCACAGGTAATCGACAAAACACGAAAGTGTAACACACTTTCTTGTGTTTACATTCTGGGCACAATCGCAGCTGATACGAAACCCCACATGCTTTGATGCTTTTCCATACTCATCACATATTTACACTATTTACATTTACAGGCAGCTCACCCCAATGTCGCGCCTTTTCGATATTCAATCAACACAAAAAGTATCTTGCAAGTTTTTCTCTCACCCCTTTCCCTAACGTCTGTATCTTCCGCGATGCTTAAGTAGCAGTTTGCTTTCTTTTTCCTGCGTTGCTGTACTGTAGTTGTAGTCTCAAATGAAACTTCTGTAATAACTTGGCCAAGAATCTAAAACCTAGTGCTTTTATGGACATGCAACCCTACTAAACTGATACTTTTAATGTAATTTTTCCCACTCCTGTTCAGTCAGTGCTAAGAAAATTATACTTGATCCGTTAATGAAAAATGTTGGCATACTGGAATTTATATAATAATATTTATTTGTGGTTCGTAAAATAGGAATATTTTCTTCATTGAATTTAGAAATAATAAGTAGCGCGTTTGCTTACAAGCGAGAAAATATTGTTGAGATACAGTCAATACCCTTTAAGCCGCCCCCCTTAAGCCAGCTTTTCGCTATTTCGGCCAATGGTAAACGGTCTCTCCAAATTCCGTTTGCTTAATATTAAAGGGTAGTCAAACCCCGATGAACCGGCCCCTCGATAAGCCGACCAAATTTCGTGGTTCCTTGAAGGGCCGGCGTAAAGGGTTTTTACTGTATTTCAGAATTTTCAAGGCGGAAAAAACAAATAATTTGAGACCTACTCCATATTCCCTTAAAATTCTTGTGGCAATTTGATGCTTACTGTGCGTTGTGCGAGTTTATGAAAAGATGATTATTTTTGTCTTCCAATTTACTTTTACACTCAAATATTTGAGTTTAAAACATGTTTCAATTCATCTCATAGCAATTTCGAAAATAATTAGGGAATAAATAATTATTGTGAAGTATTACCACTGTCGTAGGATTTCCTATTTTATGTAGAAACTGGAGAAAGCTTGAGTTTAAAAAAGTCATTTAAAAAGCATAATAGGGAGAATCAATTTGAAGGGGAAAAATTGTAAGAATTTTAACAGAAGAGAATCAAAAGAATAACACGATTGCCTGGAAATGTGCTTGGGTTGCGTGCACACGTGAATATTGAACGTATGAATTTGATGGCAATGAAGGGTTCCCTGCTCCGGCTGATAGAAAGTCAAGTGAACAAAAATATAATTACCTTCTCATCTCTAAGGCTTCCTACGTCCATCTACATATGGCTTGTGTTTAAATTGATAATAATTACGAATATGTGGTGTACATACAGGTAACCAGAGAGGTTCACCCTATATTTTCTACAAAGCTCCTCCAAACACAATAGGAACAAAGGATAGGGAATGTCACAATCCTGGAAATTGCTGTAGCTGTATGAAGAATGTAGAGCGTTGAATGTGTTGCAGTATTAAAAGGCAAATGGAAAAATCTACATCCAATTAACCTCCGTATATTAGAAACTTGAGGTGATTATGCTACCCTTAAAAACTCCCGTATATAAGCAATATAACGAAATGAATTTTTTTCATGGGGAAATTATGTCACTTGTAAGGTTTCCGGGGAAAAGCATCCATCCCCATCGTGATAGAAAGTACATGGTAAAAATTCAATGTAAGAATCCTGGGCTTTCTACAATCTACAACATATACACTAAAATTGAGGCATGGACTTGCACTTGTACGAAGTACCGTATATGAGCTGAACAGCACATTTATATGTAGTAGTAGCTACTATTTTTCAAGTAGAAATATGAATTTTCTCCACATTTGCATTTTATTTGTGACGGGGAATTCAATCTGATGGGATTCAATGAAAATGTCTGGTCCTTCAGGAAGTTCCAACAATACATCTTCCGTCCCGTCCAAGGGGTGTTATACTATTGACGGGATATTATTCAAGCCGACAAACGATCAACACCAGGATCAACTTTTTGACCTTAGTCATATTGGTGGGTTCAATTCGGGGGACCGTCCACTCTCCTCCAAGAGCCAGAGTCCAGAGTCATCCAACCCACGCTCAGGGAATTGTAACAACTCTCCGAGTCATAATGACTCCCTGCGTAAGAATTCAATTTAATTTATCATTAATTCATAAATCTAATTAAACTTAATTTAATTTAAGCTTCGTAGATTATTAAATTGCCTCCTTCTCTTGTTATTCTTCATATTTACTCTTTCATTGGCACATATGAGGTGCATGCTTTTTACTATGTACATAGGTGGAGATTTATTGCTCCCTTTTATTTTTTTGTCTTCGTCGGGGAGGAAATTTAATTATTTCATTAGTCCTCGGAGCTTTATTTCTACAACCCCTTGATTGTAATTGAATTTTCATTGACTTTTTGTTTCTCTCCTCTTTCAGCTTACTAATTCAATAAGTGCTTCCTGATCATTTCCTTTTTCCTCAGTGTGTATACAATCCTTAAAGAGGGGGCAGATGCGTTAATTGAATAAATGCATAGTCTTATTCATGACACCTTTCTAATTTCATTTGGGTTTCCTCTAAGAATACATGTATATGTTGACAATTAGGTTACAATAATAATTTTTCTTGAAATTTTACCTTGAGTGGGCGATGAGGATATATGTTTTTCATTTTAATTCAGAAGCTTGGTATAAAACTGTAGCATTTTCCCCCAGGACAGTTTTCATGTGAGCTTGGGTTTAAGTTACAATAACTGGGGTTGCTAAAACGTTTTAAGGAAGTTTCACATGTTCGTAATTTTTTTTCAAAATTATTGATGGGAGTGATATGTTTATGCAATTTTGTTTTGTGTATGAAAAACTAGAATATCAATCATCGAGCGATCGGTCAGGTTGTGTGGGGAAAATCCCTTCGTCAGATGACTCAATGAGGAAGAGGAAACAGCGTCGTTATAGAACAACTTTCACGTCATATCAGCTGGATGAAATGGAGAAGGCGTTTGCTCGGACACATTACCCTGATGTATTCTTCCGGGAGGAACTGGCTTTAAGGATTGAGCTGAGTGAGGCAAGAGTTCAAGTGTGGTTTCAAAATCGTCGGGCTAAATTTCGGAAGATAGAAAAAATTAACAAGGGTTCAGGAGGGGTTAGTCTTGCACATAGTCCTACCATGGGGATCGAGTGTCCGGAGAGTTTGTATATGAGGAACGGCTCTGCGACAAATGGTTAGCGCGATATTTATTCACAAATTTTTAACGATCAAGATTTGTGGTTGAGCCTGGAAAATAATTTCCTATCGGATTCATTAAGTGAATGATTTTTTGAAATTAGAAGTGGGGCTACAGACAGCATTCTCACCTATAATGGAAAGTAACCAGTATTATGTACAACATCAGCAAGACAACTGGTCTCACAGTCAGCCAAGTGTCAATCCCTTCATGCCAGTTGGAGTTTACAGTTCCTCGAATCCGCCACCATTGCTAGACTACGACAACCCCAATATTGATCCAGATAACTGATAATTTCATTTTAATGTTCCTAGTTATTTAAAACCCAATTTCTGTATTCTAGCTTTTTAATTCACCTGATTTTACCAGAAATATTTTATAAATTACTGTACTTTAGGTGAACACGTAAGTATGTACTTTGATGTTAATGTAAAACGTTTCTCAAATCATTTCCCCAAGGCTTTGCATATAACTGTGCTGGCAATGATCTGTAAAGTGTAAACGAACAAAGATTCTCTGAATGTGAGTTACTTGAGTTAATGTTTTCAATCCTCAAGGGTTAATTATTTATCTAATTCGAATTCGAACAAGGGTATTTTTAAGTATGTAAGAAATAACCAATTGTAGACTACTGCTATGTGAAACAGAAATCGAAGATTAAGGAGGAAAAAATTAAATCCGATACTTTTTTGTTTTTGTGACTCAGTAATTCTTCACGGCTGACATAGTCCACTTGCAAGTAAAATAACAGATCATGGCTTGTACCTACGTAGTACGTTTAAAAGAATTGGTGATTTCTCAACATAGTCATAGTTACAAATATTAGCTTTAACGTCAAGAGACAGACATTTTTTTATTCCACAGTATTTATGGGTATTTTAGATCACTTACATAAACTGAAACTGTGTGTACGTACATAATACGCACTCTTTATTCTTATTTCTAAAAAATCCTTCATCCAAACACAGTGATAGTTAAACATTAAAATACAGAATATATACAAACAGAAGTTACGTGAATGTATTTTAATTAAAACATATATCTTCGAGTACATACAGAAAACTTGGTCAAACTAACTATACTAATTATACTATATATAAGCACAAATAATACACAGCAGGTACACAATTCGAAGAATGTGATCCCGCCGGGGTGCGCTAGTACCGCAGATAAGGTTTGGTCTTCCCGATGTATCTATTGACAAACAAAATTTACTTTATAGTCATTGTAAGGAATAGTTTATTTGGAGGCTGTATTCTTAATAACAAAATCAAAACTTACACATCCAACTTCTCCCAGAATGTCATAAGAGCAGCTTTATCTAAATGTCGTTTTGCTCTGGACAGTGGTATGACGTTAACAGCCCATTTGGCAACATTAGCATCAAGTCGCTGCTCGTCGTATTTCAAGTGAAACGCACATACTGTCACAAATAAGAAAAACAAAATTAGCATCAAGTGATAAACCAACGAGCTAAAGAAATAAAATACCCAGAAAAGCCAAAACTTACTTTTTGAAAAGATTTCAACAGGATTTCCATCCCATGGCCAACCTTTAAACTGCCAAGCTGGACCATTGACAAAAACAGCCACCACCCGTTCCCAATCAACGAGTGATAACTTCTGCGGATTATCTATGACTCTATAAGGCACAGAGACTCCATTTCTTTGCCTCTGTACCAAAATTTCGTTATCCCGGCGTCCTCCCTGATTTTTCTTTTCCTCTGTTGTAATGTATTTTAAATCCTGGAGGATTTCTTTTGCATTGAACATAGTGATGAGAGAAGTATTTGCTGCTGGAATAATGATGATGGGTGTTCTGGAGGCTCTTTTGTTGGTTGGAGTCATCGGACTTGCTCCCAACTTATTTTGCTACCAATCAAAAAAGCACATGTCACATTGAATGCACAATAACCTTTACATGTACAACTGTCAAACTTTGACGAAAAAAATAATTTCTAGGAATCAGTTATATGCCTTACAGAAAGGGCAGTTGGTGTCACGGCAGGACTCATCGTAGGTGTGGAGGGCTTTTTCGGTTGAGAACCCTCAGTTACAGATTTTAAGGTCATACCGTGGTAAGTTCCAAGCAAGTCAATTTTGAAACCCTCCGTTTCTGTTCAATGAGCAAAACATATAATTATAACCAACAGCTCACCCTGCATAGGTTTCACATTAAAATCCAAAAATTACCTTCTTTATTCAGTCTCTCCTGATCGTATCGATTATATCCAGGTTGCTTATATCTGTCGTATCTTTCTGGCTGTGGGACTGCTGGTTTTGCTGTTATGGTGGGTTTAGGAGTCATTGAAGGAATTGGCATTGGCGGTCTAAAATCACACATTTAAATGATTTGTATCGCGTGTTAACGCTGACACTCTCTTTGAAGAAGTAATACCACTTCAAAAAAAGAACGTGATCTAACCTCGCCTTCCCTTCCTCCCTTGCTTTCACGGATGTGAGAATGGCAAAAATATTGCGCGCAAATTGTTTTCCCGTACTTTGCAAAATCGTCGTTCGGTTCCTCCACTGCCTTTCTCTTGACACAATATCCGCCGTCACCTCCACATCATAAACCAGCATCGTTCGTAACTCTGACTGCATATCACCAATGTCATCGTGGCCCTTAATAGTCGTTCGTTTCTTGGACAAACGCTTGGCTTTAATTTCCGCAATCTTTTCAACTGACATAGCCTCTGACAAAGACCTGTATTCATTTAAATCATCAATATAATCATAAGCATTCACAGTTTCAAATTTTCAAAAACAGTTAAACACAGCGTTTTAGTTATTAAAAAACCTTACTTAATATTGTTGATACTGACAGACGCTTCTCGAGGTGCATCAAGTCGAGCAGCAAGCTGATCCTTGACTTTCTGCATATCCTCAAACCTCGGTTTCTTCGCCACACTCTCCAGCGGCTCTTCTGCTGTCCTCTTGACCTGTGTAGGAATTTCCAGCGGCGCTGACTTGTCAATATTCGTAGAAGTCGCCGTTTCTCCTCGAAGGTACGCAAGTACATCTTTACGATCAGGTCGAGTTACCACAGGAATATTTTCAGCCTAAACAGCAACAAAAGTAATTATTACAATTGTATAATCAATTCCTACACATCAATGCACTTGATCCCTCTCAGTTATCTCATTACACGAAGCTCATTAGTGTCCTCTAACTATAATAATAATTAACATTTCAATTTGAAGCATAAAAATCCCAGAGTAACCTACCGCAGCAAGACGAACATAAACGGGATGTTGTAATGTCACATTCTTCAGCAAAAAAAGTAGGCACTCCAACGTATAGTATTCTTTTTGCTGACCATCCTTTCCAGAACTACAAGTTTTCGTTTACAGAACAAAAATTAATTCGTCATTCTACATATTTTTCCCATTCGGGCCATATTATAACTTTTTTACATACCCCAATGTAATTGCTTGAATACTCTCAAAATTTAAAGATTAGAAAAAATACCGACAACTTACCCCCACATCATATAATTAGTTTTAACATTTTTTGGCCATGAAAATTCCCCAAAAATTATGTTGTCATCTTTCTCCACAATCTCCTTCTGATTCATGTGATACTGCCTCAACAATGATAACGGATCTGCCATTTTGCCCGATTTGATCTACTTCAACGGCACAGGATAAACAATTATATATTTTTCTGGTCACCCAAATTCTTGACTTTATCTGATTTTGAAACTAAAACTCAAAATTTAAACTTCACTCCCGAGAATTCCACTTTCCAACCAAACTAATTCACAGTTCCACACTGTACCAAGTGTACCACAACTCGCACTTCGGAACTAATGCATTGTGCTGTGTTGTTGACATTGACTGCGTTGTATTGAATGTGAAAGAGAGTGTAATTTCATAAAAGGCGCTTCAATGTTTTCAATGACTTTAGCTTTCAACTTCCATTGAGAAAAAACGAAGCTGTTGCTTGTGTTTTGTGCTCCGTGCACGGGCCAGAGCTTCCTAAAGGGGCAAGCGACTTCTTCACGGGGGGGGGGGGAGGGTTCGTTATAAATATCAATGTGCCCCAGCCCAAGCCAAATTGAGTTAAAGAACTAATTCCATTGAATTTTTGGAATTAAATATTTTTTGATGAGTTAGTGCGATTGAGTGATTAATTAGTGGTGTACATAGTAGTTGAATTACTGGAATGTAATGATAAACTATTAGAGAATATATGTGAATAAAAATTGAAAACACGTGGTTGGGATTTTGATTGGTTTTAAAACGACATGATAATTTTAATGAAGACAAGTCGATGTGAGACAGGAATAAATGTAAACAAATAAAATAACGTTTAATAATTTAACATTTGTATGCTTCAAAAGTTGATTTATCATCGTGGAATTTATCCTTGTGGAGAAATGAGGGTAGTTCCTTGTTGCTGGACGGTGATGGGCTGGTTGGTATTAACGGCTACAGGAGTTCCAGGCGGGATGATCACAGTTTGGGTTGGAGGCGGTCGGGGGGTCGGAGGTGGAGGTGGTGGGGGTCGGTGAAGGCTATTTATTATAAAAGATGGAAATTTAATTAGATTCTCGAGCAAATGCATTTAGTCTTATTGTGGAAAAATATTTATAAGTCCTACACTTACTTCAAATTCAGGAATGGAAGCAACCACTTCTGATCTTGCTGAGGTTTGGGTTCCAAATTCTCCGAACCAGCTCCCAAAGTTTCGGTGGGTAGCGCTAGGGTAGCAGCAACATCAGCAGCAGAGACTTCCTTCTCTACAACTACCTTATCGACTTCTCCAGTAGGCAAGGAATATGCGGTTGAGAGAACCTGGAATTAAATAATGTTTTCTATAGTGAACTGTATATTATTTTATGGGTGATTCGGAAATACGGAAATCATTGCGTTGATACTCACCAGTAAAATAAGGGAAGATGAGATTTTAGACATCATCTTGATTTTTCCTTCTATAGCAATGAGGTAAATAAAATTAAGTTTCTGCACGAGTCAAGCTTATTATTGTAAGTCACAAAGCTAACTAATGGTTTGATGAAGGTTGGGGATCCCTTTTATTTAACGGCTGAAAGTAAAAGTTGGATTTTTAAGTCCCGTTTTGGGAAAAGTACGCGTGCAGCATGTGTGTGCGGTTCCGCTTTGTCTACATAACGATCATCATCTATGAAGTTTAGCTTCCAGTTTTAAAGGAAGGGCTAACTGGATCCTGTGCTGGTTTTGATTTTGTGACCTGAATAAAAATATGTCGTCCCACTTACAGTACCGTACTTACTGTGTTTCCCCACTAATACAAATACTCAATAATAATTAAAATCCTTGATGCCTCCAGCAGAATAAAATCCTTCTCCGTATTTTCCTACAGCATTGTTTGAGTCATCAAACGGAAACAAACTATTACATTTTATATACCATCTAGAAATATGTATAATATTTAAATTAAAACCTGAACGTCAACAAATGAAAATACATTAAATTTTCTTGTAGAACATACATTCAACCTTTATTACATTTTATTCCTAAACATGAGCGAAACTTTATTGCCACCGCTAGCAATATAGCTAGTAACTTTGAGCATAGGCAGATTGAAACTCTGTCGGGAATTCATGGCCTTTCCGCTGTAAATTTTTCCGGTGGAAATCCATTCATTATGTATTTCACATGCATTTCATTGCTTAAAAATGCGTGGGTAGCATTGACCATGAGACATCTCCCCGAGACTTTCCGTTCTTTACTACTCCAGTATCGTTTCTTTTTCCTGTAGCAATAAAATATTAAATCTTGAGCCTTTAATCCCAAGCACTTAGCATGTACTCGTACATATAGTTAGAATTACGTACTTATTCGTATAATGGCTCTTCCTCACCCAATTTTCTCTTCCTTTCTTTCTTTCTCAAGTACCTTCGAGTGAAACTATAAAATTTTGTGTATCTCGCACTCTCTCGGAATGTTTCCAATATTGCCAACGGACTCAACCGAGCCCGATCAATAATAGAACTAGAACGAGTAGGAATGCGGGTAGTGTATACTAAGAACCGCAGGCGGGAGATTCAGGTACAATATAAAGTCGGGCCAAGATGCAGTCTCATATTTTCCGCATTTTGTGAAATTTTTTAATAATCAACATATACAAAAAAATTAACTCATTATTTGCGCCTAAGTGTAACCTAAATTAATATGACCTAAAATGGAGATCAATTTTGAGAAACTTTTGTACTACCTTGGTGGGATTGCGCTTTTGCTTTTGGTAAGTAAATTGTTCTTTATTATTCCCTTTCTTCATTGTATACATGGCTCATGTACAACTCATTTACACCTAATGTGCATGTTCTTACGCTATTGCTATATAATTCACGGGCGGGAGTAGTATTTATACGAGTGTTTACATGCGATTCTAATCTAATCGCATGTGTGACCTAATGGGCAATAATAATGTTCTACATAATTTTCCATTGGGATTAGGATCTATACAGAATTCATTTGGGAATAAGGTAGTAGTACAGCAGTAGATAAAATCATGTAATTGTTCTGGATTCTAGATTGGTGTCGTCTATTACATTGTCAAGGGCAAGAAGGATATGGAGGAAGCTGAATTAAAGAAGAAGATGGAAGAGGAAGAAGAGGCTAAACTCCGTAAAAACAAAATATTTTCAATGTTCCATATTGTTTAAATTTATCCATCCAAATTTTTGTGCCTTAAAAAAATATATTAATTTTTGGATGTGTCCTAAATACTTAATTATAAAGGATTTTTAACAGTACGTTCATAAATGTAAATGATGGCTCATTAATTATTATTTTCATGTAATTGTGTAACACATTTCATAGACGGAGGCAACATACCTGGCAATGGTATGTACACCCTCTGCCCTTCAGACCCAGGATATGTGGACGGTGCCCCAAACATCGTAATTTGCAATGAGGAAGGAGAAATCCAAACAAAGATCAACACCGTAACTCCCCGGGTAATTTTTACAAGTTATCCTAAAACGGAACAGGAGCGAGTAAATCTTCGAAGGGATGCAGTCATTCAGATGATTATTGCGGAAGGAGCTGGAGTTCAAGATTATCAACTATCTGGTGGGAATGCGTCAGCCCAATCTTCGTAAAAAGCTTACAATTACAAAGGTTTACATTTTACCCGTTTAATTGTACATACATACATACATACTTATTGAGGCTCAATCGTATACAAGAAAAGGTAGCTTGAAAAAATATTTGGCTACCGACAAAAGAAGAAAAAGAATAATTCCAAAAAGTATTGCCAATGTGTGATGAAAATTTCGGTAATAATATAATAATTCT
>JAQFXU010004600.1:0-13163 GCA_034693705.1 Spatulosminthurus flaviceps | reverse complement strand
AGAAACCTGGAATTCCGAGGCTTGTCATTCCCTCTGTTGGAGAAGACAGGACCTTTGAGATATTTTGAGCTAAATGATGTTCCCAAGGTCATTGACGATCCTATTAAACATCGGATGAGTTTCTTACAATCCTTGGGATTTTTAAAATACGTGACATGATTGAAATGAAATTTTACATAGCACTAATCATTATCTTACTAAGAGTGTCAAAAAAGAATGGACAGTAAAGAAACAGTGGCTAAAAATAATAAAACAATAATAACTACATCGTAAACACAACAATTTTTTAACAATGGCTGAATTTAAAATATTATGTGACCTTGTAGATTTAAAGACATACAAATTGAATTGCAATTTGGTTTGGGGTTTGATCAAAAGTACTCATTATATACTCTCAAGTACTGATTAAATGTAATTATTATTTATTTCTATCACACAAGAACAGCTTATCATATCGTGGACTCGAACCACACCATAGGCGAGACTTGACGCAATTTTTGTGATAGAACTGTTAATTATTCCAAGCAAGACCTAAATCTATCACCACACATACTTCAATTTATAAACAGTATAAAGAATCAAAGCAACCAAATTAAACCTCTTCTATATACTTTTTCTTTATATCCTCTTATTTCAAGAGTCACACCCAATCTTTATAGAAATATGGTTCACAATTTTCACCTTCCTTCATATTTTCCATTATTTATTTTCCTTGCCGTGACTCTAACAAATGCGAATATTATCGTAGAGACCCAAAATGGCCCAATTGTGGGTTCAACGGAGCAGACGCGATTAAATAAAACGTATTTTACTTTCAAAGGAATTCCGTATGCCAAAGCACCTGTGGGAGAGTTGCGGTTTGAGGTACGTTAAATCTAGTTTTGACTACAATTATCTTACACCGTCTCAGCCTAGCACATTAAACTTTAATTTTTCATTTATGAAAACTTTATTTATAGTCACCCCAGCCAGTTTCAAATTGGTCGGATATCTTAAACACCACCGAATTCAGCCCCGCCTGCATTCAGGTCGGACTCGGGTCCGAAGATTGCCTCTATCTTAATGTATTCGCCCCAAAAGTAATAAAAATAAACACAAATATCGATTTACTAACTTTAGCTTAAAATTGGAAGTAGGCTTAATTAAGTTCAAAACAAATTAATGCAGGTTGGAGATGGCTTCAGCCCTGCTTCATTACCAGTCATGTTTTACCTACATGGCGGGTTTTTTCAAAGCGGTAGCGGAAGCATGTACCAAAGCGACTACATTTTAGATGAGGACGTAATTCTGGTTACTATCAACTACAGGCTCCATTCTCTAGGTAACCTTTGTGGCATCTTTAACCATTACAGTTATGTGACGAAGCTTAAAAATGGTTTTTGGGACCTCAACCCTACGATTAGGTTTTCTGAATACTGCTGATGGCCTCGTCAAAGGTAATATGGGTCTGAAGGACGCTACCATGGCACTTAAGTGGGTCCAAGCAAATATCGCCAAGTTTGGTGGGGATACCAATCGAGTCACAATTTTTGGTCACAGTGCTGGTGGAGCTGCCGTACATTATTTTCTTTTATCAAATTCAACAAAAGGTTTCTTACATAACTTACGCTGATTTTTACAACTTCATTAAATTGTTTTCAATGATATATTGAACACATGATATTTTTCAGGCTTATTTAGCAAAGCCATTTCTCAAAGTGGAGTGTCAACAAAACTTTGGTCCTTCCAACCTGAACCACTCGAAGCTGCGAAGTTACTGGCACAAAGAGTAAACTGCACAACGGACAATACCCGAACTATGGTAGCTTGTTTAAAACAAGCTGACGCAAGCGCACTGACCGCTTATAGTTCCCTGAGCGCGGTAAGCTTGTCTTTTTTAATATTTCGTCAATAATAATTACGAGCATTCACGGCCCACTCCGTGAGCGAGCCTAAATCAAGCCCATGTAGAGTGATGCAGACCGCGAAGTACAAACCTCCTCGTAAAGGCTACGCCAATTCCTAGCGTTTTAATAATATTGATTCTTGCACGTTTTTGTTTCTTGATATTAAGGGAGCTGTTAAAAATGATTTGGAAGTTTTCTGCCCCTCCATTGAGCTACCAAGTGAAGAAGCTGTGCTTACAAAGCATCCCGCGGATATTATGAATAGCGACGAGGCTCAGCGCGTTCCTTGGATTTCAGGGAGTGCCTCTGGTGAAGGCTTGTATTATCTTGAATGTAAGCATAGTTCTTTTCTACATTTTGATTTGAAATTTTATTGAAAATGTTTTGTTAAAATTTTGTACTTTTTAAAGCGATATTGGAAGACCCCAAATTAGTTGAAGAAATCAATGAGAATTGGACGACGGTGGCGCCCTCTTATTTATACTTCAACGAAAATCAAACTTACCTCTCGGACTTTGTATCCGTATTTTATTTTAATGATTTCAAAATCGACTTTGAACAAATGTTCCCAAACTTCACGGCGGTGTGGTCCGACAGAATGTACATTTCCTTTACAAGGAATGCCGCGGTGAGGCAATCGAAATTCTCTCCTGTGTACACTTATTTGTTTGACTACAAAGCAAATGAAACAAGTAAGTTGACATTGAATTTAAAGCTTACGTAGGAAAATTAATGTTTGCAGGAGAATAATATAATTTATAATAAGCTTTTCCTCACAGACTTCGTAGCTAACCATGGGGAAGAGCTGTTTCTTTTATTTCCAATGGTGCCAATGGTAGATGCTGGATCAAAACACTTTAATATGTCCAGAGATTTGATCAAGCTTTGGGTTCAATTTGCTACGGATGAGTAACAATAAGCTACTTTTCGAGATTGTTACAACTAATCAAGTTTACAACGAGTTTAAAATATTATTAATACTATTATTGCATTTTTACAGCTCAGAATTGAATTTCCAGGAGCACTTCTGGGAGCCCATTGATTCAAGTGGACGGAATCCCATAAAATATTTATATTTCAGTAATCAGTTTAATGATGTTATTGATGATCCTATCAAGCAGAGAATGGACTTTTGGGATGCTTTAAATTTGTACAGAGTAGAACCCCGCTAATAAAATTTTATGGCTGCATTTTATAACTATAGTCCAATTCTCCTACGACCTTATAACTATATTTTCTATGCACCCGATATTTCATCCCAGATATACTTGTTAGCTCTATTTAAAAACCTGAAAATCATCTCATGACAGAATGCTAAAGGCGACGTCCAATTTTTTCTTAAATGTGTATAGTTGCATGAGTAAACAAAGCTCGTGTAGGCAGAAAGAATCAAGGATGAGGAATGTATTTTTGTCAGCGGATTTTTACACGTGTGTTATACAGCAAAGTATTGGATGAGCAAAATATAATTTACATATTGTGGGATAATAACCGACGTAGTGATTAACTAATAATCACATGGGGGTATTTCTCAGGAACAGCTTAGCATTAATAAGTAGCATTAACAACATCAAAGAATACATATTTACTTGATGAAAGTCATGGCGTAATTATATTATCCGAAGCCCAGCCTATGTCCTACAATCCTACTTATTTGCAACTATAAACTGAAAACAATAACTCAAGAAAACCACTAGAAAACTTTTCCTTCGTACGCTTATTTCAAGAGTACGCTTATTTCAAGAGTATATGTTATCCAATATTTAGAAACGGCTCCATATTTTTTCCTCTCGGTCCATTTTGCGCTGTTTATTCACACAACTGTGACTCTTACAAACGCAAATATTATTGTAGAGACTCAAAATGGACCCATTGTTGGTTCAACGGAGCTAACCCGGTTAAATAAACCTTACTTTTCTTTCAAAGGAATTCCTTATGCCAAAGCCCCCTTGGGGAAGCTACGGTTTGAGGTACGTTAAAATCGGTTTTCTCTACAATCATCTTACACGGTCTCTTATGTTAGTGAACTTATATTTTTCATTTTCGGAACATTTAGTCACCCCATAATATTAACGTCTGGTTATGTGATTTTTTACATATAATTGAAGTAGAAGAGTTTTGTCCAGTTTTTCATTCCTCGTATAAAAATTGACACTCGAGGAAATTTGGTAAACTAGAGTAATTCCTTCAAAAATATAAATGGCATTCATCCAATGAATGTGTGTAATGAAGATGAATGAATAATCTGTATTGTTAATCTTATTTGAATTTTTTAAACGTCAGTGACGATTTTGTAGTAAAAATTTTGGAGATGAATAAAATATTGATGAATAAAACCAAATTTTGTAATTAATGACAAAAAAAATTGTGTTAGAAAGACAATCCAAACGAATGAATGCTTCGCAAGCATAATTTATGAAAAGATTTTAAAATTATTTGACTCATGTTAAAGCTATTACATAATAATGATAATAATAAGCTGAAGGTCATTATGAAATCCGATTTCAAAAACAAACACGATCGAAATAAGAAAAACTATAAATTTTTGAGAAATGTCATAGTCTTGTAAGTTGTTTCGCTTATTATTCCAACCAAATATTGTCGCATCATCGTAAAATAATAAAACGAAAATAAATGGCAAAAATTCTCAAAATTATGTTATCAAATATTTTTATCAAAACGCATGGTTTTTTTCCATATTTGTCCAAAATAACCCAATAGCTGTGTTTAACAAGCTGTTTTCTTTATTTGTATATAAGAACAATAATAATTATTATTATAAAAAAAATATTGGGGCTTATACTCCAGCTACCTGTATACCTGCTAAGGTCTGATTATAATTATTATTATAGACAATATGCCCTGATTCACATACATACGTCCTTAATTAATTTAACCGCCGATGTGTTTATAATTGTAAACAAAATTTTAATAGCCAAACATAAAAGGAATCCCAACTACTTCGGTTTTATACATAGAAAGTGAGGTTTCGTCTAAGATGACGACTTGCTTAACACTAACAAAAAAACTAGTGGTTCAAATCCTGTAAATTTTAAATGTAAAAATAAATATAACACTGCCTCATACATATGTATATTCTTGACCAAACAAATTTCATACACTGCTTTGTACAGAAAGAAATTTAACAAAGTTTTAGAGCTGATTATTCCCCGCAAGTTCTGTCTAAAAGTAATGCTTGTGCATGACATCTAAGTGAAGGTACTGTGCAGGAACGTAGATTTACAGTCGTATTATTCCTGATAGGTTTGTCTATGAAATCCTAGAGCACGACTCCTGGATGAGCTGTAGTTGCAGATTTAGATTAGTGATGGTAAAGTGACAACCCCGTCCACCACTTGTATTGTCTTTCTCAATGATGAATTTTTTTGTGTCTTCGTAGATTTTCCATCCGACTCGAGCTGAAGTCGCAATGGTCACATTTATGTGGTTTTTGTCCAGTGTGAATTCTTTCGTGACGTCGTAGATTACTCAAAGCAACTGCACTGTAGTCGCAGCCGTCACATTTAAATGGCTTTTCTTGAGTGTGAGTTCTCATATGCTGTTGTAGATTTATTCCAGCACTGAAGTCGCATTGGTCACATTTAAAGGGTTTTTCTTTAGTGTGACTTCTTATATGCGTTTGCAGATTACCCGCCTGAGCTGATCTGTAGTCGCAAAGGTTACATTCATACGGTTTTTCTCCCGTATGAGTTCTTACGTGATGTTGCAGATTACCAGCCGTTGCAGTCCTGAAGCCGCAGGTGGTACATTGAAATGGTTTTTCTCCCGTATGAAGTCTTCGGTGACGTTGCAGATAACCCGCCGATGCAGTCCTGAAGCCGCAGGTGGTACATTCAAATGGTTTTTCTCCCGTATGAGTTCGTTCATGACGGAGTATACAATCGCGTCTGGTCGCTGTGTGTTTACAATACTGACACTTGTACCGTTTTTTCGTCTGACCTGAACAGCTGCTGGTCTCGGAGGATGTGTCTTCCAATGCAACCTGGCTTCCTGTCGTGTTATGTCGTGTGTCCCCCAAGATTGTCCCATTATCCACCTTTGCTGGATTTTCAGGTTCTGAGAAAGTGTCTTCTGCCATCTATGAATAATATTACAGAATTTGTTCTATTACTTATCCTTTAATTTTTATTTTCAATCTGTTCTAACAATAAGCTCCGAATTTCAAGAGTGGGCGGGAAAGAAATACATACCCAGTGCTCTCCCTCCACTACCAAAAACAATAGATAAATCATATCAAGTCATTTTATGTAACTCAACTAGCTTGGTAGTTCATTGGCGCGAGGGTGAACTGAATTCAATCCTTTTTATCCGTATCTTTTTAAATTGTCTTCTCTCATACAGAGAAAATCATATTCTAACAAGTTGTAATTTCTATGCCTAAGCGATAATCGTTTCTTATTGTAAGTGCTGCTTGTTCACTAAAAATAGGCAACTTTTCTGGTGACATAGAATAATATGCAGAAAAATCTAATAATTTTATTATTGGGTGAACAAAATTACCAGGTTTGATGCGGGTTTAGAAAGCTTGTGAAGTTGCTGATTAAACTTAACTTACATTTTCCTCAGGTTTTGTGAATTGTTCTGGAGGAAAGTTGGGAAACTCACTGCACTGACCAAACTGGATGTTCCCACTCTTGTGAAGCCAACACAATGCGTGTGGAGGCTTAAGTGCATGGAGGAAGACGTTGGGACTTTACAGAAAGGGTTATTATGCTGAGGGTAAGTCTGACATTGAGATTGTTTTGTTTTCGTATTTATTTCAGGGTCCATAAATGATCTTTGTATAGAGATATTTGGACCTACGTATGTATAACGCAAATAGCTTTTGTAAAGTACCCCTTATTTGTAAGTACGCATGTATGATGTATACGTATAGTTATTGAAGGTCTTGGGTCTGTGTGAACGACCTATCCTTCGTTTACTTCATTATCTAGTCCATGTGTACATATGGAAATGTTAATCTTCCACATTTTCCCTCAAATATTTTGAGCGTGGTCAAGGTTTGATTTTGCTTCAACTACTGTCCGAACCCGAGCTGTTCTACCCTGACGTCACAAGTGTTGTGAAGCGACGGCAAAGCCAATTGGACCAATAACAAGTAGATTTTTCCGTTTCTCAAATGCATATACAAATTATTATGGTGCCACTAGCATATACTTGCATATATTTTCCATACACAAAAGCAAACAATATTTAAATAATATAATTTGGCTTCCGTGGGACGTCCAAATTTTTTATCGGACTTTTGAGCAGTTTTAGGGATCTTTTACAAAAAATTGCAACAACATTAAATATTTATGGAACTTTCAACATTTTATTTGAAAAAATAAGTAGGAATTTTATCATGTACAAACTGATATCCAATAAAAATATTATGCATAGACTTTTTTAGTCTAAAAACTAGTTTTAAAAGAAGAAAATATGTATAATTCGTGATGAGAAGTACAATATAATTTTTTGCCAGTTTCCATTAGTCCAAAATCGAACACAAGGGTATGTTCACTTTCGGATATCCTTTTCACGGAATTTCATGCTTAACATTTTTGATTGGGTAAATTATGTCCATATGTAGCCTATGAGTATCTATATATAAGGAATGGTTCAGAAGTTAAAAACTCAATGCTTGCGTTTATTAATACGGTAACTCAAGTGCCAGATAGTCTGGTCATAACTCTCAGAACGGGCAGGTGTCCCAAGGAATAAAAATTCATTTAACATTACAATAATGAAGTCATTAAAACTAGCAATATTCCCAAGTTTTTCCATAATATGGTCGGCATGCAAAAGGACAACGCTTCTGTATTCTGGCAGTACCTTTCTGATGAATCCGCCCTACAAAATACCAATTATTTGGTCGTTTGGTGGGAAAGGGAATGCTATCCAGGAAGAGTTTACATAAGAAGCTGTCATGAACTAAAATTTTATTTTCATGTTGGTTATAAACAGCGTGCGTCAAGATTGCCTGATCGCTCAGTGCCGGATAAGATGAGTTCCTTGCGAGCTGAAATTTCGAAGGACCCATTAACAGTCTACCAAGGTAAACAGATTGAAAATATTATGTATATAGTTAATTAACAACTTTTTAAAGCAAAATTTACTTTTAAAATTCTCAACAATACATCTTGAGCTACATTCCGGCACAGCTTTTCATTGTCTCCTCCCCACATTCCCGCCAACATTTGTGTGTGGTGAAGTGGATGGTCTCGCATTGCATGCAATGGGTACTTCGATATTTCCCATTGGTCCACAGCATCCTTTTCTCTCTTACTCAACCGACTGTCCAGATCCCGAACTATGAATGTTTTCACGGTTGGGTCTCCTAAGACCAGAAATCTCCATACCGTTGGATGAAAGTTTTGAACGTCACCTGAAAATTATTTTGTGATTTCATGTTAACTGGTAAAATTATTTTGTGATTTTCTTATTCACATTTAAATTCTATAATTTACCAACAAAACCATTGCTTGGAGGTATGAAATCATTACGGTAATTAAATGAGGGGTATTTTGTCCAGTTTCTCATCTCGCCTGTACACATCGGCTTAGCAGGAAATTTTTTAAATTAAAAATAATTTCTTCAAAAACATAATTGAAACTTACCCAAAGAAGGTAGACGGCGAACGTCGCAATAGAAAATATCATTGTCGGAACAAAGGATGCTGCAAACTTCCGGAGTTAATGGAAGATTGCTGTACACGCGCATTAACCAACCAGGGTAAATTTCTTTCATTAGTTTTAAATTTCCTAAGATCCCATCAAAATATTTGGCTTTCGTCGCGTTCCACGTTGACTGAGATTTTGAAAACAATGAAAATGCTATCACGCGCTGATTCTTCCCCCGAAGTGTTGCTTCTTCACTGCAATACGATACTGGGACCATATCTTCCTCCAACTGTACAGAACCTGCTCTAGAAAAAAAAACCTTGCTATGCTTTTATAAAAATTCGCTTTGACGCTGAGGTTTTCTTAACATCCAAATCACTACTTACTCAACTAATTTGATAAATTTACCTGACGTATAGTTTCGACATTTGCACATTTTCTTTGGGAAGCTCCTGAGGTCGAGGTTTGCAAATAATTCTGAAATTATTTAAAATTCGTTAGAAAAATATTGGAAATCTTTTAAGCAGTATTTTCAAATTACTTGATTTTCGTTGTGTTACAGGAAAGTGTTGAATAGCTTTTACAAACCCTTTTTGGATATCATGGGTGGGTAAGGTGTTGAGTTGCAAGGCTGTTGCTGGTATTTTCGGGTAATGCGATCGTGATAATTTTGTCTCAACTTTTTTTCCGCAAGTCGATTTTGTTGCATGATGAGAGTAGCTAGTGTAACTAGTGCTGACAAGATGCATAGAATCAGTTCGAGTTTAGCTGAAAATGAATGGAAAGAGGAGGATGACTGTAGCATGTCTACGTTGCAATAATTATTGTCGCTAATTCCACATTTAGCTGTCCAAATCAGTACATGAGTCTTTAAAGAGTAACGACTATAACTGCAGTTGCTTTAATAGAAAGTCTGTCAATGCTGAAGTAAACACTTAATAGCTTTTTATGCGCTTACTGGTTTTCCATCTGACAATGAATAAATCTAACGTGAACAAAATTCTATAAGGTCAGATTTTATTGCTACACGCCGAACAATCCCACAATAGGCTGTGTTTGAGAAAAAGAACAATGCGGATGTGAATGAAAATATCATTTCATTGTATGTGTCATATGGACAATCCCGATTATTTTGTCAAAAGTGATAAAGATAGCCAATTTTGTTTTCACATTTTATTATATTTATTTCTGCAGTTAAATTCTGAAATCACAAGAAATTACGAATATGAACTAATTAAATTAGGATGAATCCCAAAGACCTTTATGTAGAAGGAGGCTTAATCTTACAGATAAAATCATTGACCGGATGATTTTGCAGTTAACTTATTAGACTTAGATACTTGGATCATTCTTACACGTAATTTAGGCTTTTGGGGATTATTAGATTTGCCTTCCATAAAGCAAGCTATAGCAGCTTCCGTTACTTGCTCCGCCTTGAACAATATAACTACATATTAATTTTATTGGAAATCGAGGAAGTCATGAAAGGTGATATATTCGCAAGGGTAGTTTTAATCACTGGATCCAGTGAAGTCATAAGATTTCAAAGTCAAGACCACCCCGGACAAGAAATCTGAACATTCTGGACACTACGTTCAGAAAAACCCATGAGGCACCCATTGTATATTTACATATTATGTTTAGGGCTGCTGTACAAGAAATTGAACGAATATTGTTTTGGCCACGTTGATTGAGGCCCATTGTAAATTACGTTATAGATGAATAAATTGGAAATTGCTTACGGATTGGATTCATGAATGGCAATGAACAATTAAAGCTCCACTGCTACTTATTTGCCTATCCCATTAGAAACCTCCGTTCTCTACTCCACAAAATGCACATTTATCATGAAGATGTTAGAGCACAAGTGTGTATTTCGTTTTCAAGGATATAATAATAACAAGTGTCGATGTAGACTAATTGCATAGTATAATCTATTATGTAAAAAAAAACATGAGGAGTTACTCGTTCAAGTCAACAAGTTTTTCCTCTCCTCAAATATTTATCTAATACTAATAAGCTTTAAATTGGTATGCATACATTTTGGCATTGAGCCAAAAGTCAAGTTCATTCCGATAAGCATAACAACCAGCACTTTATTTGGAAATCCTATAAACAGAATCGAATTTTACGATAAGAGGCTGTGTGCATCTAGGGACTGAGGAGGGCTTAATAATTATTTCTGCTTCAACAGAAAGACAAGTTTCAGTTTTCAGACTGTTCATATAGCCCCGACCCGAAATTAGAGAATATAGCTTGGAAAAAATGAGTTTGCACGAATTACCGGACACATATGACCCTAATTTTCATGGGGAAACCAGTGGTCATCCTTACTTGGGCAAACTTCAGTATAGAACATTAGGAAAGACAGGGCTTCGGGTATCTCAAATAGGACTTGGAACGGCGGTACTGGGAAATTTATTCGGGTAATTTTTTCAATGTCCAACTTAACAATTTAGCAATTACACTGTAACCAGAATGAATTAAAATTTTAGAACCATCAATCGCAAGGAAGGAATTGAAGCAACGCAACTAGCCATTAAATCAGGAATTAATTATGTGGACACCGCTACATTCTACAATACTTCCGAGGACGTTTTGGGTGATGCTTTGAGAGATGTCCCTCGAAATACGTACTACATTGCAACGAAGGTTGGTAGGAATTGGATGGAACCCGTTAACGGCCGTTTTGATATGGTTTCAAGTTTTGACTTCTCTGGCCCTGCGGTTCTTAAAAGTTTGGAAAGGTCCCTACAACGTCTGGGCTTGCCGTATGTGGATGTGATTCAGGTAAATAAATACCAAATTCTTGTATTTACAATACCTTGGAAATTATTGTTATTGATCTTTTACTGCTTTAATTGCAGATACACGACTGTGACGTTCCTGCTAACCGGGAGATAATTTTGAAGGAAACTTTACCCGCGTTGGAGTCTGCGGTGAAGGCAGGGAAAGCCCGTTTCGTTGGGATCACTGGGTATGACTTGGACTTTCTCAAGTCTATAACTGAGCAAGCTAAAGTAGACACTGTATTATCCTTCAGTCGGTACAATCTCCATGATGTGTCTTTACAAGATTACTTGGATGGATTTGAGGTTTGTGTTTACTCGCATTGTAAAATATGAAAAAAAAGGTTATTTTAACGTCAAAATTTAGTCTAAAGGTGTCGGAGTCGTGACAGCTGCAGCTCTTGCTCAAGGACTGCTAACAACACAAGGGCCGCAGGACTGGCATTGTGCATCGGATGAACTCAAGGCTACAACCCGCCAAGCAGTTCAGCTTCTCAAAAAGAAGGGAACGACGATTGAGGAAGCGTCCTTAGGGTTTAGTCTTCGTTCACCCGACGCACGCATTGCAACATCTTTGGTTAGCATCCCAACCATTGAGATGCTAAAGCAGAACTTGAACGCTGCCGTCCGACCACGAACTGCGGATGATGAGGAACTGTACAGTGAATTACGGGAGTTGTACGGTAACCGCAATCATTCTTGGACAGGTCGGGAACCTGCGGAGTATCAAAAGGCTTTCGCGGAAAAACAATCATTGTAATTTGATTGCTTTCAAAATAAATAAGTACATGATAGTCATTTATGAATCAGTACGGTTTATAGAGTTATTCGTCAACAAATGTCTATAACTATTTCGATATCGTTCATTTTGTCATCATTTTTTCGTCAGAAAAAACATTTCGTTTATCATTAAAATATAAGGTTAGGTTAACTATTCCATTCCCTAGCATGTTTTCCATAATTTTTACGGGCGAAATTGATTGTGGAACTAAAATATTCAAAAGTATTCTAACGTATTTTTAAAATTAGAGTCAATCGTGGTTTTAACATTAAATCAGTCAACATTATCTTTGACTCCAGCACAAAAATGTATTCCTTAATCTGACCAAATTACATAGCCTTGCATTTAATCGTTGCGTTTTTCTTGGCCACATGTAAAAAATCTCCACCAGGCCCCGCTTTTAGTGGTACCATTACGGTGCTAAAATTTTGTAAGTAATTAATTGCAGCTCAAATGATAAATGTGAAATAGCTATGGTTTTAGTAGATGAATGATGTAGTGCACCTGTTGTCGGCAAGAACAAAGCATTTCTTTTAAAACGTATTGCTTTCATACATTAAAGCTTCCCCGAGACATTCCTTTCCGTGAGAACAGGTGAGGTGAGAACAGTGCAAGAATGTTTCACTGTTCGATTCAGTTTCATTGCTTCTGATTTGGATTCATTCTCCTCATCCTCGAGGTTCCTCCGTTGCCCGACGGCGCTTTAAACGGCGGGAATACTTATATTTTGTAATTGTTTTTGTGGCGGGGCGGGACTAAATACTTACACTGAATTTCCTATGGTCTCTGGAGTTAATTACTATAAGAATTAATTAAATTTATTAATTAGTTGAGCCAGTCGTCGCAGTTGATTTGAATTTGTTGTGGTTCATTTTCTTATTAGTAGTTACATGAATTCGGCATGTAGAGTGGTTGAGTCCTGTATTTTTTAGATCAATTACAATTACATTGACGACTCGCTTTAAGAGGATCTAGGGTCAACCTAATAGTCGGAGGAAATCCGAGTGGGATCTCGGATTTTCGCACTAATAGTCGGAGCGTCGGATGGGTCGGATTGTCGCACTAATAGTCGGAACGTCGGATG
>JAQFXU010004599.1:0-13164 GCA_034693705.1 Spatulosminthurus flaviceps | reverse complement strand
CGTTTATTAACATGCGTGTCGTAAAGTTAAAGAACGTTACGAGACAGAACATGTTATCTGTCTCGTACCGTTTTAACGAGATTTACATGCTATGCATAGTAATAGCTATGAAGAGAACGTAGTAGCAAATCGTCCGATGCAGAAATCGCTTGTGCCCGATTGTAACAACTGAGAGTTCGTGTAAATTGTAAAGTCAAAAGGGGCTATATCGTCGGCGAAAGTCCAAAAGGAGCTATATGCAGAGTTCGCTTACACATGGGAGTATATGCTAAATCACATTTAAGCGATTTCTGCATATAGCTCCTTTTGGACTTTCGTCGACGATATATTTCTTTCCCGCTACAATAATGAAATTTAAAAAAAAAACTTTGACAAAAACGATTTTTGAAAAACTAAAATGAAACAAACAATACGCAAGATTCTGACGTAAGGTTATCAATATTTTGGTAATTTATACATATCAGATCATACAAGATGAACTTTTTTTAAAAACGGGTAAAAAAACTTGCAATTAACAGGTTACCTTCAGTTCATTTATACAAGAATCACTCTTATCACTTTTATCAACAATCAGACGCATCTGGATTTCACGAAGTCGCTGCTCATCTTCGGCGTCTTTCTTGGCTCGGTTAACACTGTTGAGAATCTCTTTGCTCAATTCCACAGCTCTTTGTATGCTTTTATACTCCTCCGAGTCAGGGGGCGTACAATTGCAAATATTTTCAAAAAGTAGAGGATACTTGGTAAGCCTTTGCATCGCCATAGGAATCATATCACTAATTTGTAGTCGGCGACAAACTGGATCTGACTCAGCCTCCAGTAGGAATGCGTTAAATTTGGCGTCTTTACGTCTTTTATCCTTCAACAATTCCAGTCCTATTTGTTGCTTGGCACAGAAGTACGATGCAGTTTGTTTGAAAATAAAACCCTTTTCTCCATCAAACTGAAAAAAAATACACACAGCACATCCTTAATAACTTTCGCACGACAACACGTACTGACCTCCTAAAATTTGTTTCCACGAAAGGACTAGTAAGACGTGAGAGATATTTTGAGAATCATTCCTAATCATTCAAGTTTTTCGTTTGAGATTCAATTAAAGCTGGAAAATTCTAAATTCTAATTCAATATTTTCTGATTCTATTTCAATATTATATTTCAATTTTGGCTTTTGCAAACAATTTATTTGGATTTAAAATACATCGGAAATGGAATATAGAGTAACGGCCTTCTTACAAAAATCTTATGTTAATGATTGAAAAATTAAATCTGAGGGCTTCTGGGAAGCACAGCGCAAACAAAGTTCCTTATAACAAAAAAGAAAGTGAGTATGTCAAATTTATGTCTATTCTGTAACAAATCTTCTGTGAGCTCGATATTTCACTATAGAAATTAGGGCGATACAACTTCTCATTTCGAATCAAATCCAAATGTTGACATGACGTGGCAAGTAACATCAATAGAGAAATTAATATTCAATATTAAATGTTATTTCTTCTAGTCTTGTCTGAGCAATCGACTACTACTGAACCCTCCCGAAAATCAATATCATACATACCATTTCCAATAAGACTGGGCCTATGTCTCCCACTAACGGGGTTTCCTTCCGTTTAGCTTTCATAGACGCATTGAATTTTTCGTGGATTTCAAGCATCTCTTCTAAATTGGCGAATAATTTATTAATGATATCCGGTGGAAGAAGCTGTTGATGCCGAATCGGGCGGTGGAAGAGTCGGTCAACGACTTTGAGGTTCCGTACATGTGACCTCTCCGTATGGAAAAGTTCTGAAAGCAGATCATATCAGAATTCACTACATAATTCATTACATTCAATTGCTTTCACTCCATCGATATTGTCCACTTCCCAAACATAATCACCACGACCATACTTGTACAAAGAGAATTTTTTTTATAACTTTCTTTCATGTGCCACATTAAACTTACCATTAAGAACTTCTTGTCTTTTCTTCTCTAAGCGGTCTAGTGCGGCTAACTTCTCTTCGGGAACATTTTTCGTCCAGTCAGGAGGATCTTGATCGATTTCAATATCACTATCTTCTTCCCACCCAGGAAAAGGCTTTAAGGAATCTGGAAGTACACCGGAATGGCTAACTGTCGTCTCGGGTGTTTCTGAATTCCGACCTGGCAGCGAGGATGAAGATAAGTAGTTGGGAGCTACTAGCTCTAATGAGGTACTGGGACTGTCCAGACTCCTGCAAAAAATTACAACCAAACAATTCCAAATTACCATACAAAGTTCCCCCAACATTTCAAACAACACTAAACCTTCAAACATTGGTACATATTTACAAACTCAAAAAAACTTTAAACTGAGCATACCTTGCTGACAGGCTGGAATTGGAAGAACTTCCTGAGTTATTAGCATCGGATAAATGACGCTGGTTATCGAGATCGACATCACTGAAAAAATAAAATAACAAAGTTCACATATATTCAACCCATCTATAGATCACTAAATGTCAAACAAATCTCTCCACGTTGAGACTTTCAAAAGTAAAAGTAACTTTCACTGACACCTCCCACCTTTTCTAAAAACATAAAATACTAAACAACATGTCGTATTCAAAATTTTTCGTATTCAAACTAAACTTCCCAAGTAAACTCCATAAATTCCAAACCAAGTCTTACGCATTGTCTCCCACCCACGTTAGAGAATGTAATAGTGTCCTAAGGTCTAACGTGAGCCAAATGCATAGCACAATTGCCAAACAAGCGTTAGTTCCAATGTGAGATAAATTACCAAAAATTGGTTCCTTCTTTTTCAAAACAAAGTTCTTTAGAATATTAGAATCTATTATACAACATGTCTAGTTAATAAATACTCGCAAGTATGTACTATGCGGAGTTCATATTGTACAATTGCTACTAATGACTAGTTCCAACTGTTCTGAGAATTCCATCTTTTATGCTTTTTTCACAGACGACAAAATTGATCCGAAAGCGCTTACGGAAGCTTCGCGCTTATTGACACACGAAGAGTAAGAGAAAGACAGAGACAGAGAGAGAGAGAGAACTACACAACTTATACATATGAAACAGAAAACAGCTCCTTATTTCCTGCTCACTCACACAAACATACCAACATTTTCTTACACAACAAAAAGATAGGGAAATTTTTTCCTCTACCCACGGAAATTTCCCTTTCCTATTAGTTCTTAACACCTATGCATGTATTTATATCATCCAAACCGTTCATGTCAGTTCCTGGAAAATACGTTAAGCCTTGGGCGGCTTCCGTACTTGACATGCATATCAGTATTACTACATGGTATTCTATGATACGGATCCAGTGACTAGTGACTGAGATGGTTCACAACTTCATTCAAATCCTTTCAATTAAATCTAATGAAACGAACTTAATGATTTCCAATTTCCTCTCACAAAAACCCATTCACCGACATAATAACAATGAGCAGGGACTCATTCCATCAAACACACACACCCACACAAAAAAACATGGTAACATTATAGTAGTGCCAGGAAATACAGTATCTATACATGGACCATGTACACATATATACTACAAATACCATAATGATTATTGATCGCACACAAGAAGATGCTCTCATGAAATGAAAATATTACCACAGAAAAGTGATATCACATTGAGTCTTATTCGTCCTTTTGTTAATAAGAACCTTCCACTTCAAATGCTATACCCTTTTCCCTTCCCTACTTCACCTCCATACTCACAGCTATACACAAACAAGTGACCATTTTCCACACCAAAAATATTCCTGGATCAGCCGAGATACATATTTACTATAAAAATCAACCACACTCATTTGATCCATGCATATACACCCATGCCTGCATAAATAACCTACTTCACAATCCCGGCTTTCACATAAATCGACAAATTGTTAAAGTTTTTCTGTCCAAAGTTTATTTTGTGATGCCACATTTGTCATGAAGAAGAACTCTTCTGAAGCTTCGCCAATATACTAGAACTGCCGTGTCGTAAAGGATGTGCAAGGAGGCCCTGTATCCTGGCTCATAAATATTACTTAAAATGCAGCCTAAAACAGTATCACTTCATTCATCGAGAATAAACCTCTCTAATGAATTGCTGACAAGAAATCATACGAACTTACCTTGAACCAACCAACCTACGTTAGTATTAAAAAAAAACAGTGAGCAACGTCAGTTACTCTATCTTTCTTTCCCTCACTCATACACACACAGCATACCATTATCAATTGAACTTACACTTAAAAATAGTCCCTGCCATCTGCACAGGTTTTACACATTATCAAATCTCAGTAGTAGTGGCATGAATAGCAAAAGCTATGATAGTTACAGATTCACAGCATGTAAAAGAACATACAGGAAGGCAATGATGCAAGCTCTTACATCCAAGGAACAAATTCACGCTATAGTAGTTACATAACGTAAAACGTACACAAAAAAAAATCTAAATTCTGAATCTACGGAGAGAAAAACATTTGCATCATGCATCACTTTTAAATACATACATGCACACTCCTGTAAAAGCGTCTACAAATAAAAACTAAATAATTTTAAAAACACAGAAATACCTTCTTATTAAACCTCATAGCTACTCCGTTTCAAACTTTTTAAAATCTCATAGATACATGTCAAATTCACATCCCCATATACCTGAGCCCTGGACCATTGTGCATTAACCAATGATTATAATTTAACGTCCCTCCTACAATATCCGCACTAGCTAATGGTCCTCAACGTATTATTGACTAAACCTATAAACGCTTGTCCTTCATTTAAAAGGACTCAAGAACAATCCTAAGGCCTAAGGCTCAAGCGTATCAACTACATATTTCTGTACTGACAAGGTTAGGAAACACTAACTAAGGTGTAATAATAATGACTGAATGCCAGAGAAAAAGAATTTTTTTTAAAAGCTTTTAGAGAAAATAAATCCATCAGAATTCGGATGGAGTGAATCAAATTTCCTGAGAAATCGGCCCAGTAAGTCAAAAAATCACAATACTAGGGTAAATCCATTTAGGGAAGCAAGCAAGGTCAGTCCATTTCCTGCTCCTCCCTTGATTTTGTTATACAGGAGCACAGCAGAGGCAATTATTTATAAAGCACAAAATACCTATGATTCAAATCGATATTTGCTTTTGCCCTGGTGATATTTATTATAATTGATAAACCCAGTCAATCAATCAATACACATCGCTCTAATGATCCTTGGTCACGAACAAAACAAATGCCATTTCCACTCACCTTCCCATATATTCCAGCCCTTTCTTCTTTCCTGTATTATTACATACCTACAGATAGTGATATAAGTAAATACACTATAGTGTACTAACTACATACTCAAGACCTATGAGCCTCTGCAGGAATTCCACATCCTCATAGAAAAGCCTACAACCTCTGTACCTACATGTATAAACTTCCTGGGTAACCTATGGCTCCAATCTATATTAAGAGACAACCGGCGTATTACCACACAAGCTTAAACACAAAAGCTAGGCACTTGGTCATTAATGCCTCATACACACGTTACGTCAACAGCACAACGCCTGCTGTTGTTGCTGCTGTTCATTGTCTCGGTGTGCACCCAAGAGAAGGACAATAATAACCGAAAGGTTACCCACAAAAGTCAGTCATAGTATCAGTATGTTCCTTTACCCAACAATTTATCACAAATAAATGAAAGCAAATTCAGCAACTACCAGAGAGCTAGCTAGCACATAGTCATAGCCACAGACTGTCCCATAAAAACAGTAGTAGAGAGACCAAGTGTGGAGCACACGAATGTGTTCGCAGTAATATCTCTTGTCGTTGTCATCCACTTGAACGAAGGAATGAGCTGACGTATTTATGCATGCACTTCTTGTAATTATACAATAGTTTCTTGTAACTGTCTTAAAAATAGATATTTTCTTTCTCTCTCTTCTTTACCCAACATGTGAAATACATTGCGGAAAATAAGGAAGAAGAAAAATAACAGTGACGAACATACGAAAGTACAAATGAATGTACCAACTTCTGACATAAGAAGATAAGAACCTGTGAATATGTGTGCGTGTTTTCATCCTAATAATGTCCCAGTCTCATATACTCATACGGCCTCTAGCAACGAACCGTAAATGGCGTTATAACCTATGCGCACACTAAATTCTCAATCTCCAGCAATAACCAAAACCATATACAATTATTGCATCAAAAAATGCAAATTAATAAAGAAACATGTATACACTATATCCACTCAGAAGAGGAATAGCATTTCATAGAAATTAGGTAACTGGACATCAAATTCACTAGAAATATACATACCAACAGAGAGACAATTTAAAGAATTAGAATAAACCCATACCTTTCTGAGAAACACCTACGGTCTTGCCCCGAAATATCTTCATTATCATTGTTAGTATTCACCATTGAACTCATTTTCATTTTGCTTAGTCTCATAGGGAGAGCTCAAGTTCTTTTAAAAATTCACTGTCACTTCAGAAAGAATCTTGGAGCAATAATTCCTTTGGTAGCTTGGTGCTTAGTATAGCTCAGCCACTACTGAATTAAATATATACATAAATACATAAATTGGTACCACTCATGGGAAATTCTACACCTCAGTTCCCACTAACACCGGATGAAACAGCCTTTTAATTAAGGCTGTTAACAGCTAGCACCCAACCCACATAATAATGTGCTTGGACAGCATCACTAATAACTATCGAGCAAAGGTGTACAAGTTCTTAGTGACAAAGACACCACAAAAAATGTTCTCGATCCTACGAAGTTTAGCATGTACAATATGTGCTTCCAAATTTAACCACAACAGACGAGTAATAGTTTAGAAGCTGCGTGGACTTAAAATTTACGGTTGTCCCACGAGAATCATAATAAATTCCATGTATCATATTTAATGGAAACACACCGCTCCTACCACATCACTAACAACAGTAGATTCAACATTATTCGCCCTTAGCATATACAAAATATGTTATTTTTTAATACGTAAACAAGTCAAGAGATCTCCACAATATGTCTGAATATACCTCGTATGCTTCTTACACGATTGTGACACCCGAATACTAAAATTCACATTATGTTCTTTTTTTCCCTCCAGGAACAAGAATTGAACGTGCACGGATAATCCTCTGTCAGTTCAGTTAGGTATCAGTATATAATACCAACTTTGTCCATTTTTAGTATATCTACAATACACAACCAGTAAAAACAATTTGTTCACAGGAAAATAAAACTAAAACCCGCAGAGGAACGTTTACCGAATCCTTCCTGTATATCAAATATACGTATATAATGTCACCAATAAACACTCGACAATTCAATCGATAGCAGAAGCAGATCCGAATTAAAAATGTCCAACCTGTCCGGGTCGTAACCAGAAAAAACAAGAGTATGAGAGAAGGAGAATGGGAAACTCAGAGGCAAGTCAAGAATACGAAAAAACTCTTTGGCCATGTGTATGTATGAGCACATGTGTCCATGCTATCAGAACAAGAGAAATTTATGAGGATTCTTGTTACTGTTGCGTAAGTCAAAACTTCATTGAGAGATTTCTACAAAACGCTCTCATTGGTTGGCTCCGCATCCCAACGAGATCCTTTCTCCCTTTGGCTCCCTGTCATCTACTACTCCTACGGAAAAGTTTCCACGGACTTTCCTGACATTACGTATGTGTGTGTGTGTGAGTGTGGATTCTATGGAATAATAATGTTCGTACACTCACACACACAAACACACACACACAGAAAACACGTAACACTCACAACCAACTTTTCCTATATACTTTTGCAACTGATTAAATTCCAACTGTATCTCCTGCATCTTCTTACAGTATGTTTTCACAAAACAAATTTGAATAAAAATATCCTCATCTTCTCATACAATCATCATTCCATATAGTTTCTTATTAGTTAGCTAGCTACTACACAAGTACAAGAAAAATTGCACACGCGTGAGGTGTTTAAACAAGGAGCAATCTAACTCAACTATATATTTTTTCTCCTTCACATATATATTATTTTTTATAAAAACAAATCTTTGACTCCGAAATAAATATATTAGTCACTACCGCCTATTTATTACTCAACTTAATATACTAGTAAACAGCCGTGTAGTAGCAGTAGTAGCTATAAAGTATATGAGCATATAAAAAATTGTGTAGCAATAAAATATATTTGCAATGTCAAAACCAATTATAAATCCTATCCGCACATACAAACGCACGTGATTATTACACTATCTACGAGACGTGTAATAGCAAAAAATTACGTAGAGCAAGATAAATATACACAACAGCTATACGGATCTCTTGCATTAAAATAACTCTTAATTTAATAATAAACCACAGAGAGGAGTCAAGGGAGACAGAAACCGGATGACAAACTATTAGAAGAAACAAGGCGCCTAAACGGTGGGCAGATTATTCTTAAAATGATAATCTCAGGATGTTTCACTGATTATGGCAAGGACACACCAAAAAGTACACACGTACAAGAGAGAAAAAATTCTTACGAGCAAAATGAATGAGTGTGAGATAATATACTAACATGTAAAACTAATTGGGTAAATTACAATTATTTGATACTCCTCCGAAAAATATGGAGAGTAAAAAATAAAGAACGATTCAGTTCTCTTCTCCTATATGTTGCACCGTTGACTTTAAAATAGAAGAAGCTGTGAATGAAGAAGACGTTTGTAAAAGAGTGGGCAGACGGACTATAATAATAACACGACGACACTGGAACAGACCATGAGGACTCTTACCAAATGAAACCATTACTGCAGAGTTGCTCCTGACTTTTCCTTCATCTCCTACTGAAATTACCACTAGCCCGTTCTAACGTGTATACTTACTAATACAACTCTCCCTTGGACTCTCTTACAAACTCTCCTTCCTCCAAACTTACCCTGTCTCTCACTCTCTTTCCCTTTCCTAACTCTCTTTCACTGTATATAGTGTTATTTCCGAATGGGTTATATAGTTAATAATACTATTATATATCAAACCACATACATACTATACTAGGTCTAGTTCTTCTATTACTTTTGTCAATACTGTAACCCATAACTTTGGCCTTTTCTACACTTTTCCCTAACTATCCCAAACTCTCCATTACGTAAGGATAGGTCCTACATGCATCGTCATATGTACGTATGTATCCTCCATGGATAGAAATACAATCACCTCCCGGAATTGTGGTGGTTAGCATGGCGAAACTCTGAGAAAGGCGCCCATTCCTGCCTCCTCACTGGCGCCTTTCCTTCTCTATATGTCCCGACATATGCATTTATATTCCTTTATTGAGCCAGATTACTTTTGTGGAATTTTTACCAATTCATACATAAACATCTACTAGACACATATACATGCTCCATAGCATATGAATGCTAAGTTCATAAGACCAGGGCTACATATACTAACCTTTTATATATTGCAAAAAAAAGAAAAAAAACTTCCACACGCGTTACTCATCCTTTCTTTCATTTCCTTCAACAACTTCTTACCATTCTTCTATATTATCCATATTTCTAAAACTCCTTTCTTTCCTTCTATAAAGTTTCACAGCTGTAAAGGAGAAGGATACTCTAAAAGACACTAGACGCTGTCATTACATGCTACACATAGTTGCTAAAAATCCCATAAAACATTTTTTCCCTTCTCCAGCCATAATAATAGTCGTCCTTCTCGTCAGTTCTAACAGCACCCAATTGTATACATGAAATTTTATTAAGCTAATGTATCCCAAAAAGGAAGAATAAAAAGGACACTTATAAGAATCTTACAGAGGTAACAACTCCCTTTTATGACATTATCTTCATACCTACTTGAAAATATCCAAGCAGGTTCATTCCCACATACACATACACCAAAAATCTATTTACATGCTGCTGACATGCCCAAATTAAGCTCTTCCAATAGTGCAGCGTTATAACCAAAAGTCATATAGCTATGCGGGCTCTAATATATATGCATGTTCATGTTTCCAAATTTTAGTGGTTTCTAACAAAGTCGGAGTCAAATCCCTAAAATTACAGGATCCTAGGGATGCGCTTTAACCTGTAACAATACAAAAAATTTACTTCGAAAATAAATTTAAAACATTTTCTGGGAACTTCCCGCGAAAAAACAACACTCAAATTCTTTCCGCTAATTATGAGCGGGTCTGTACAATATCAAAGCAATACTTAGTTAAAACCAAAAGGTATTTCTGCATGACAATGCTCGGCTCAGCTCAGCTCAATTCTGTAGTAAGATAAAAAACAAGTTCCCTTCGGCACCAAATAAACGACAATAAAAAAGTATAAGCAGATAAGCAGAAGCCTGCAAAATATTACATTACAAAGTACAGCAATGAATTTAAATGTGTTTTGCAAACAGCCTGCTATCCTTTTAATCCTACATATATGCACGGCAGTGTAGTCATAAAAGTATGCACAAGTATGTATTTATAACCTGCAGCATTGTCTCCATAAGGTTTTTCTGAGGAATCAACCATTGTGTCGTAGGAAGGAACCCGTCTGTTCTCCATATTCTTTCCCCATTACCACACCACAACTGTGATGCTCCTGCCAATCCCTTCTCATGAGGACTTCGTAGTTTTAGAAGGTGCTATTTCCATTTATGTACATACGTACCAAAAGATCAAGCACTAATTCTGAATGGAATTTACAACAACTATATATACTGCGAGCATTAAGATGCAAGAAGAGAAGACCCTTTCAAAACCAACTCTTTCAAATTTAAATGAGACTTTCATTAGGAGAAAACACATCACAATGCCAACGAAACCTGTAATCTTATTCATCTCTGTCTGCTCCTCAAAGTCCACAGGAGAGCAAGCAGAGAGGGAGGCAGAGAGACAGAGAAACTTAGGAGAGTCAATTGGAAAAACCTGGTTTATTTCACATGCACTATACATCTTTACATATATACACTTTCCTGAAATCTTCTCATATATGAACTTCCAAAACTCTAACGGCTCTCATACGTAATACACACCGGGGTAAGTAATGCCAAATACGAGAACAACCGGTACATTAAGCCTTAATTCTCCGAGAGCAGGGATCATGTAGCAATGTGAGTTATAATGAGAGATTTTGCATGTATTAGAAAGGGAATTAAAGTGAGAGAACAGAAACTCTTGTGTACACAAATACGACTCATTCCTTTTCCATGTTTGTGATGAATTCAACTTCGTCACAAACCTACGTCTCTCTCTCCAAAACCAAGAATTCCCAAGTAGTCTCAAGAAGCGTTTACATCTGTCGAGATTAATCTACCGCATAAAAGACATATTTCTACTGCATTTCCATCTCTTTGAGCACGGAGCCAATGTTGGCGACTTTATTCATTCTAAGACTCGAAATCCTCTCTTTTTCACTCAAGAAGCAAAACCTACATATCTACTTACGCATTAGATTTGCCTACCTACGTAACTCAAACTTTGAAGGAACTTTTTTATAGAGAAATGAAACCTTCTCTAGATTAAATTCCTCTGTGTATAAAACGAAGGAAGGAGTAGTAGTACAGAGAGATAGAAACCGCTTGGCTTGGAACTCTCAGCATATGGTTCAGTTCTCCAAATATCATCCACAACTTTTCCCCCCAAAACTTCATCAGATATATTCTCAGTCCGGTACATATGCATACATTTATTTGTTGTTAACCTTCTCTCTCTCTCTCTCCCATCCAGCAAAACTGCATCTTTACGCACAACAATAAGCTACTCTCAAATATTATTACCCCAGATATAAAATCCGCAACGGCTTTGTCCCATGCTCTACAAACCAATTAAAGTGGAAATAAAATTTAACGAGCTTTGTGTTCAAAACCTTTATTCCATTAAATATATACGTCTTCTTGTTTTGGGTACTACACGAATTTAACTGGTTAATTTACCTGTGGTTATATATGCTAAAAATTTTAATAGTGTATTCCTATTCCTACGCAATTATTTTGACCTCGATAGAAACTAGACTCGGGAAATTCTATTTTTACTATAAAACCACTGACAATGTCCTGGAGTAAAATAGTGCGTTCCAGGATAAATAAAGAACATGCACAAAAATCTACGTAGGTATATATGTTTACTACATGGATGTCACAAATATACAGAATCCAAAAAAAATTCATTTATTTATGAACAAAATCTTGGATAAGAAAACTTTTCGTTTACACTTGGCGAGAGAGAAATTTCAACAGGAAATACTTACACGAGTCTAGAGAGGATAGCCTAAAGCCTCTTCTATACATACTAACCTCCATGCATATTCCTGTCTGCCTCAAAACTATTCCAATTTCTTTTAACAACAGTGAAAAGAATTCCACTTGCGGGACGTCGAGCGGGAGAGAGAGAGACAGAGAACGAGTGTATGTGTGTGTGTGAGACAGAGAGGAAAAGAACTCAGATTGAGAGAGTGAGCTTCTCAAACACAATTCAACAAATGGTGAGCAAAGAGTAAAAAGCTGTTGTATGGCTAAGCCCGTAAGCGCCAAGTTAAAATTCAAGTGAACTCAAACTGTCATTCAAAAACAACCAACTTTTTACTTGTCATCCTGCACTCTAAACCTAAAAGCAAACATACATAAACAAATAATGGGTTAGAGCGAGAGAAAAAGTCACTAAAAACAGCTATGGAGACACAAAGGAGCCAAAAATCCATATATTATCATTTAGGGCAAAAAATATAAATCGCATTCAAAGGATCCAGGACATATACCTACTACTGCTACTATTTTCCTCATAACCAAGCAAACTTCCAAGAAAATCAAATAAATGATGAAAAACAAAGTTTTCAAAAGCATGGATGCCAACTTTCTCCATGCATATCTAAACTCAATAAACAAGACTCTCCCAAAACCTGAGAAAGCAAACGTGCATAAATTCAACAAAGAAGTTTTGTATCTAGGTCAATATATCAATGCACTGCTCTTCAATGAAAGTTGGATTTTAAGAAAACACCTGTAAACAAATTCCTTGCATAATGCAAGTTGCATCTACACAGAAAAGTGAGAAAACGTTTCTTTCGACTACAAGTAGCAATTGCATACAGAGCAACAAAAAAATCAAACTCAAATTATGACAAACCAGGAAACCAGAATTTAAAAAAGGTCAGCATTTACGGTGACGATGCAAATCAATTCAAATAACAATAAGTATACTTGCAATTTAT
>JAQFXU010004598.1:0-13166 GCA_034693705.1 Spatulosminthurus flaviceps | reverse complement strand
TTGTGGTATAAAAGTGAGCTAGACGAAAACATATTAACAAGTTCAACTGTCGCACATATTTATTTGTGCTTAACCTAGGGACATTTACTTTTGACAGTAGGAGGCAATCAGTGTTCCATTTTCATTAAGGAAGTCATCGTCCACATATTAAAAAGATGAAGGGGCACGGTTTCTCATAAATATAAAAAAACTACTGTGTTATTATAGTGAACAAACCCCAAATTCCACACACTGAAGTGAACAATTTCGTAGGGCAACAACTTCATGATAAGGAAGAACAAAACACCGGAGACTTAGACTTATACGATGATTGCAGCAACGGTTAGTTAATCTAACAATGTGGGAAACGATAATAATATTAAATGAAAGGCATACTTTGTGCTAATGCATTGCTTTCTTATTAAATTAGAAACTCTCGTAGTAAATCCGGAGGGACTGGGTAACCTTGATGACACTATGAAAATGAGTACACAAGGTTCGGCATTAAATTTTGAACATCAGGATAATGATTATGAAGTTGAAATGACTAAGTGCATACGCGTTATAGTAAACATTGTTAGCAAATAATATAATAAGCACTTTTTTTATTTTAGGCAAAAAACAAGAGGATTTGACCGATGATGAATCAGCCAAATTCGAGGAAATATATATCGACTAACAACTTTTTCCCTTTAATTCTCATGCCAACCCGACCATATAATTTTTTGGTTGGTGGTTGAAGACAATAATTTTGACAATATTTTTGATAATGCGTGGATATTGATTACGCGCGTACGGTGTGAAACGTTGTAATAAAAACATAAAAACACACAAACTTATGTTCTATATAACTGCGTGTGGTTTGTCCTCCAATACATTCATGTTTTTTGGAATACATGTCAACAAATTAAATGAAGTCATCATATAAAATAACAGTTATGGGAACATCGGTATAAAAATTATAAGCTAATCATATCATACTCCATTCCTATACTTGCTGATATTGGGCCTCGGCAGCAAGCCAGTAATGGTCACCTGACAATAGCCGACTTCACACAAAGTACCAACTTGATGTAGGTACTTGCGAGGAGTTGCGTCTATGCGCTAGTAATTCTACCAATCTCAAATAAGTATTTCACCGTTTCATGAAAATGACTGTAAGACTGTAATTTAAGCGACGTAGATGAAGGTGGGTGTATGAAGTGGTATGCCAGGAAAGCTTTACGTATTAGATTCCCAGTGGTCTTATTTCATAGATGGGAGCATTAAGATAACAAAGGAATGCAGTAGCGATTGATTGTTGTCGGTAACAGATGTTCATATTTGACTGATGGGAACATGAGATAAGAAAGGAATGCGGTGGACACCCATTCTAGTAGATATAACAGATAGACTCTTAGTTCACAAATGGGAACATGACATAAGAAAGGATTTAATGCACTACCGAACAACCAAGTTGTGCAGTTATACAATAAAGATTGTCCTGCGCATTGCGACGTAAAGTCCGCGTAGTGAAGTTATGCACAGCTTTAAAGATATGACGGAGACACATGTTGTACGCTTTTGCCTAGTGGGTGGGGGAATCTGACTTTCGTGCTCCCCAACCGACGTAGATGTCTGTGTGTTCCGTATTCAAGTTTGAAAAAACTGAATGTGTAACTTTAAAGTGTCATTTTTGTTAGTGTTGCCAGCCAAAGGTAACCTAACCGGGATCGTGTGTTATTAAGTTACGTGTTTCCGATTTTTTTTCTACATCTTCCATTTTAGCTGTATCTTTGTGTGGTAATAATGGAGGTAGTGCATGAAAATAAAAAAACAGAACCTGTAGAAACCGGTACACAAACTGACGATGCGGGTTATTTAAAACGTGAGCCTGATTGTAAGCACATTTATGTGTGTACAGAACACGGTTTAGTGATATACAAGGAACACATTGAGGTTAGTAATCATAAATGATTGTCATTTTTACTTGATAGATATATGACAATTTTTTGAAGTGTTCTAACATTAAAATATAAATGTAATCTTGATTTTGTTTTATTTTCCCCAGGGGTTCCCCTATGAGTTAACGCCGTTTAAAGATCAATCAAAAACGAAACCCAGCGTTGTGGTCGCGGGTAATAAACAGAGTGATGGTACATTGACAAGTGATTTCGCGAAAATTACTTCACCATGGATTTCAAAAATAAAAAAACTTGAGAATCAGAAACAACCGTTGGCAAGAAATAAAGTTAGGGGATCAAGTACTCACACTGTGCAAGGACTCCACGCAGACGAAAAAAATAAAGCACACGATGGTGTTTTCAAACCACAAATGTACGGCAAGGAATATATCCGAGATAATTTTCGTTGTATCTTTTGTCGCAAGAATTACCACGTATGGTCTGAGTTTGAAGACCACATGGCGTTGGAACATAATAATGGATTCGTCATGGTAAAGGAGTCCCGTGACTTCGAAGTAACGTGTCGAATATGTCGTAATCACGTCGGCAAAGAATCACAACTAATAAAACACATGGTGGCAAAACACTACTGGAAAGAATTTTGGGAAGAAAAAAATACGTAAATACAAACCTCATTGCAAACGAAATTTGTGTTATACAATTAACAATGATGATAAAATTATGTAACGTAGATATCCAGCCGAAAATCGTAGGAACAGAATTTTGGTTAAATGGAGCGAAACAAATACTACCATCAATCCATTGAAAAAAACCAAATCTATATCCTTGACGTCTTCCTCTCGTAGTTCAGATGACTCAGTTCCATCAACTAGTAAAACATATGGAACAAGAAGCCGTAGCAGCAAAAGACATAAACATCCTGATCACAAGAAAACGTATACCGATACCAACATGAACATTGGGAAAATTGTGTCAGAAACTATAACGAGGCTTTCGGATGACATTGAAAATGAAACGTTTAAGTCACACGACCAGGCAGTAAAAGAGGTCGAGGTTCACTCTGCCTCGGACCTCATGACAATGTAGACTAAAAGGTCATGCCACTACGAAGACGTTGATTGCGTACATGAAAGGCCTGTTGACCAAGATTTGAAAAAACAAAACAATGTTATGGGTAAGTATGACACCGGTATAAGAAACTGGATTTACGTTGGTTGCAAATACTCAAATGGAATGTTTGTAGTTCGAGTAACATTAATTGTTCTTCCTTGTTCAGAAGCAACTACACCACAAACATACGAAGATGGTAATCAACATTATGAAACAACATCACTTGCGGAAAACGACTATATTACAACGAATGAGGCTCCACAGAATGACAATTTTATAGAAGAAATGCAGAAGTACGTAAAGGATTTGGTGAACGAATACGGAGTTGACGTCGCCAGGGAGCTAGTAAACGTAACCTTGAACAAACATTACCATATTAAACACTGATTAATACTTTCCAATAATAATAATGGATGATACTACGCCGTAGTTTCTCCTTGGAATCATAATACATGTTTTTTAAATGAATTGTATGTACATTGGTTGACACGATAATATTATTGAACTAATTAAATACGTACTTGTAGAAATGATAAAATGATATAAATAGCCTGATAGTGTTGCAAATAAATGAATTTTTCCCTATTGCCAAGAATTTGCCATAAAATATGTATTTAATATTTTATTCGTAATGTTACAAAGAGGTAGTAGAATTGAGAAATGACAATAAGTTATTGAAATGTTTAGTGACTGATAGAAGTACATATTTAGTTATGTAAGTATATCCCATGAAAATATTCATGAATAATTAGGTCATTGCTTCAAAATATTTTAAAGATGAGTACGTGCATTAGTACGAACACATCTTTATGGATGCTGTTTGAATGTCTGCATGCCATGTATTCACTCCTACGCTTGATGGACGTAGCATTGGTTATATTGTACCTTACACGTGTTTTGAAACTGAAGAAGTAGGTACAACAACATAAAAATCATAGATGTACAAGTCATAATCAATCAGCCTACGATTAGTACAATATTACGTTATTCTGTATTAATGCTTGATTGTGGTTACCTTAAGGCACCTAGTCACTTAAATCACCTATGCATGGTAAAATTCATGACGTAACCACTGCCGTAGGGAAAACCTCTTTATTCTTGAAACGCCTATCCATTGATTTGTGTAGTACAATCTGTGCTGTGTATTTCACCATTGACTATACCTGCCGCGTATGTCGCATAGTTTCATATTCGGCAAAACAACAATGTTCTTCATCTTCCAGTAACGATTGCAAAGACTTTGAACCACCTCGCTGTTGTCCACATCATCGCATCTAACACGTAATGTCTTGAAATCTGCGTTAAAATGAAATCATTATAGGATACATTCATATGTTTACATAGCACCTACACATTTCACTGTTTGGGACAATGAAGTAACTACAATCCGTAACTTACTAGGACAATTCCCGGCATGAGGTCCTTGGGGTACATACATCAGATCATTCATGTCATGCAGGGATTCCATACACCACCATAACATAAGCTTATTCATATCAACACCCACGGATGTGTCACAATAGTTGCTTAAATCGTTGTAATTAACGTGGATTTACATCTCCTTCAAAAATTGCCAGTGACATTTCCAACCCAACGTTGTTGCAATTCTAAATTCATCCTCAGTTACATTGTTTCCCTCGACCGAAAAAACTTCAATGTTAGGGAGGTATGCGGCAAGCCGGGTGACAAAAACTGGATCAACAGCATTGCATTCTTTGTGTAGGTTGGAGTGTAGAGTCAAAAACTTTACGGATGGCATCTGGGGACAACCTTCCTTGCGTTTGTCATCAAGTGCACCAGGAAGTTGTCCATGTATTACAACCATCCACTCCACCGGCATGTTTACCTCATGTAATACAAAGATGCGTTACTCTTGCAAATTAGGAAACTTGTGTTGACACAATAAAACATTCAAGTCTTCACTTTTGATGGCATTATCGAGCTCAACTGTTGACAAGCTTTTCAAACAATGGAATTTGACAGTTGCCCACCGAAGTATTTCCAGCAATAGGGGACATGGGACATCCATTACCGTAAGTACGTGGCAGTTACTTATCATCACCGTGTGAATGGCTCTTAACACATGTTTACATTTATAATCTTGTGACTCCTGCGCTACTTGTATATACGTCAACTTTGGATTACAAGCATTTAAGTTATATATCTCTTCGTAACGATCATATGGTTTGAAAGTAATTCCTGCGATTGCAGCTACCTTGTTTTGTAACGCAAAATGAGTAACATGTTCCATGTGCAGATACGGGTAGTATATGCGTTGTAAATTTGGAAACTTTGTCAACACCTCCATCCAGTCAAGTGACTCGATCACGCGTATGTCTTCACACATTGGAAATAGTGGTACGGGATTTCTAATATCCATCATCAATTCAGCACATCTAGTTGTACTCTGTATATGTAAACTTATAACCTCAGAGGCGCATTTCATTTTAACCAACAAATTTCGCACAATTTTTAAACCGCAGCATAGTTCTGGTGCATCTCCACAGTGTTTCAAGTTTACTTGGACTCTCGAAAACGACTTCTTCACTATGGCACCCATACGAAACTTTTGAAGCAAAGAATTCCTCCTTTCGCGGCATTTCCCTCCAACAAGTTCACACGCTAAATCGACAACCAACTTATTATATATAGTCGTACCATCCTGCAGCAAGTAGATGAACTTATCTCTCGTGTTGTCACCATTCGCAAAAGCAATGTTTACATTCAGTGTAACGTCCTCAGGGTAGTATTTTGCGGTTGTAGATGCAATTACTATTTTGCGTATAGCCTGATTTGTACAACTCAGTTTTAATAAATCCATTGTGGTAAGATGCGAAAACACATTTTGAGCAATCTATAAAAACAACATGTAACTTATAAAGGACGGAAAACAAGAAACATATTTCTCTCAGCACTCACACCACTGTCGTCGAAATTGATGCCCCTTTAAATAATTTTACGACTTACAATATAATTTTCAACTAAGGATGTAAATTCGTTCCTCCCAAAGGGCTCCATCTGCAGTATAAATAATGAGTAGTTTCAAAAATTGATAATTACTCACATAATAATAACGTTTGTTTTAATATCATGATCACATCGTCGATTTAGGATTAAGAGTATTCAACTATGTGATGTTTATACGCTTACCACTGTTACTGAAATTTACCGTTAGTTAAGTGTAATTATGGAATTTCTATTACGGCTTCAAACTACCTATGAAATGGTCGAATCATGCAAGACACCGGCGTATATGTAGTGATGAATGAGAACTAGGGTAATTGATTTAATAACTTTTAATATGGTAGAAAAGAGGAGGTACGATAAGTACCTCTGACCGACTTAAACGTACTGATAATACGTGTAGAGTGAAATATTAATGTCATTTTTTACTGCTTCGATGTATCCACATGACTATAACATACATCAGATCAAACGTGTAAATTATTACATTGTAAAGGGTAATACAAACACAATATAATAACTTAGGCGCATGTGCAAAGTGATTGGTGAATTAAGGTCTTTGATGTAGCATTCAATCGATCCTTCCTTTTTTTGCACAGTCGTATTTAAATGATGATACCACGTTATTGCAACTACAACCCGAATCAGCATATTTATTATAGCAACACTGATTTGTTTGCTTGATCAATCAGATTGACTTGAAACGTTTACCATCATTCCTTACAGCATTTCATGGATATATATTACGACAATGATTTTCATACGTCGGGACACCAGGCAATATTACTAAAAAAGTATGTGTAACGCTGCCAATTCTTTTGTGTGAAAATTTGTGCGAAAAGTGTCACATATCCCTAAAACTTTCCTCATTATTATTTCCGACTCTACCGTTCGTGTACGTTGTGTTATAATTTATTTGTTTATCAAACATCTTTATTGTTACCACAAACTATAAGGTTAATTTGTTAACGACATTATGCGTGTTTTGTGCAACATATGCGGCCGGTGCTTATGCTTTTCACGAAAGTGTAGCTCGAAAGCAGAATTCAAAAGACAAATTACAAAATTAGCCGCCGATTGCATTTCATCTGTAATGATTTTCCATGATGGCGTCGATCCTGTAATTATCTTTTAAAATCTTTTTTGATAATAGTATGATGTGATTGGTTTGTATTTAATTCTATATAATTAGTAGGTTTTACATGTTAATCGTTAAATTTTTTATACGTTTTCATTAACGTAGATGCTTTCAACCAATGTGGCGAGTTCTTTGTATAATACACTCATGTATGAGAATACGAAAATTCGCGATCTGTTGTCACAGCATCACCCAAATAACCGTCCTCGGTCTGTTCTTCAAGCTTTTGATAATGTGGGATCACAATATCTCTGTAATGATCCGTCGACCACTTTAAGTTCAGTTGACAAATTATTGTCAATACGAGGATTCCAAAAAACCGTTTCAACTCAAGTGCCACCTCATCCAACACGACGTAATTATTTCATACTCTTAAAATACCATGCATGCTCAATTTTGAAATTCTAAACCATGAATTTGTTCTCGTTATATTGTTATATCGTGTACAAATTATACAGCCAAAACTTGTACCGAAAACACGATTTCAAATTCTTTGGAATCTAAATCACCATCTTTCTCCGGTAACTGCGCTCCAGCTACAGACTTTTGTAGCGTGGAATCCATTTGCAGCAAGTCACCAATGAATGCACAATGTAGTGCCAGTGATGGAACTTCAGTATTGGATTACCCCGACCCGGTTTGCGAAACTACATCTGGCCTTGTTTCTGGTTATACCTTTTCTGCCATATCGCTAATAGCGTATTACATTGTATATTTAAACACTTATGATCTGTATTTTATACCCGCATCATTTTTTTCAGAAAACGTCAGCCATGTTGACCAAGCAATATTAACAGTTCCACAGACACCTGCATTACAGGTTGCGATGATACGAACAAGTGATTCGATTCCAAATCAATGTTCAGAAGATTCTAATTGCATTAAGAACACCAACGTGTCCCCACAGGAGATTACAGCGCCAATACCAGATACAAGTAGTATTTCGAAATTACTTCTATAATCCCATCTTGTTTGAAAGAATAATTTTTGATTTCTTATCCTTATGTATTTACATATGCTTGCTAGACGGTATTAGTCTTTCCCCATGCCCATGCGTTTCAAGCTTCCCTATACGGCATCGGTCGAAATTATCTGGTTCACATTCACTTCCCTTCGCAATTGATGACTACCGTCGCTTAACCATAGTGCGTCATCCGGGTTGCAAATTTAATGCATCAAGTAAACTATAGATTAATAACCTTGGTATCCTGTGTTATTCCTAAAGGTTTTTTAAAGGAACTACGTGTAAATAGTTTTTTTTTATTATAATTGGTTTTAGTACCATTTTTTGTAGAAGGCTATGATTGTTAAACACATTTGTCAATGTAAAACTGATCTTTTCTTTGGCGTGTATGCTTCAGGTATATCTGTTTGATTCGAAAATTTAAAATGCTTCTTTATACAACTTTAATCATTGCTGTGTTTGGCGTTTTTTATCATACGTAGACAATGTTCTCATCACAATTTATGAAGTACAAACACAATTATTAACTTACTGTCAATACCAGAATTTGGTCCGGCTTGACACACACGATGTAACACTGACCGATACATGTCTCATCACTAATATTGACGCTAACTTACACGAGTATAAAAGAATAGTGATTTACTTTGCGAGCAACGCACTATTATAACTGTGTTATACTTTTAAAAGTGACCATTTTAAAAACAATATTTTGGTGGTAAAAAAAGTAGTCATCACCTGCTTAATATTCTACCATACATTTGATTTCCACCAACAAACCATTCCTTTTTCGATCATAACTCAATACTCATTCAAGCGACTTGTAACCATGTTGAATAGATTTTGCTAATTTGGTGGTATAGGTCCAATTACAAGTATGTATTTATATGTGAAGGTGACAAGTGTTGCACATTAGGTTTCTAGCTAAAATCTTACAAAAAGTTCAAGCGTTTTTGCGTGAAAGCGTACTTATGTTTCGGTGTCTGGTTTGATAAAATTAGAATGTAACGTTTTTAAATATTAACACGTCATCTACTCGTTGCAGTGTAATACCCAGGGAACCTTGCAGTGTTGCTCAACCAGTATATCGTCGGCTAAAGTGCAAAAGGAGCCATATGCAGAAATCGCTTAAACGGGAATTAAGATGCGCTGCCATGTATAAGCGGTGTCTGCATATAGCCCCTTTTGCACTTTAACCGACGATATGTATGTATTACCTAAATGTAAAACATAAACGCGTATTATGGTGTGGTCTCAGGAATGTGAAATTCGTTCACCCAAATGACAATATGGGTGGTCTTCCTCATTGTGTACAGTAATAGTCGTGACCACATGTGTGTTCTACGTATATATTAAATAGTCCTCATACCCGGATATGATACCGATAAAAAACAAAAGAGATAATGTACCTCACACGAACTTCCGCCTAGTAAAGACAGATATTTTTACTGACGGCGTATTATGTAAACAAATGCAAACAAGTTGGCTATTACGTCGCAGCCATGGACCTAGGTATAGAAAATAAGGTTCAATCATTATTTGAGTCATCAGTTTTATCTTCACTACATGAAGTAAGGAACACACAGAAGTTACTCCGTTCAGCCGCTCCTAAATTGTGTTGTGCAAAAGTGACAAAAGGTATACAAGGTAATTGTAATTAGCGGCGAATAATCATTTCAACACATATTTGACAGGCCAAATAGTAGAAAATTTTGATTTAAGAAATATGTTAACCACATGAAATGATTTTTACGTTTTTATTTTTTATAAATTTATATTAGTTGTAGATACTGACATTATGTCCTACCCTGCAAGAGTTCCAAATGGAGAGGATTGCCCCAGTGATATTTTTACAAGCGTATTAACATGGTACGGTCGTTGTCATTTCTTAATTTCTATTATTCATATGAGTGTGAATGCATCGGCAGAGTGGGTAAATGTTTACAAATTGTTCTGCTTGCACCCTCAGTGTACGCAGTAGTTTCGACTTAACTAGAATTTTTTAAGGCATTCTTTTATTGACTGCAGGAACCTTGACATTGTGAAAAACACAGAATCAGAAAACATAATGAACAAAATAGTAGGTGAAATGGAGCTTTGGAGCCAACTTGAAACATTTACTTTGAAAAAGATGCCGCATTACCAATTGGAAGCTGTCTTCGACGTGAGTGAGATTTACACCCGAACCAATCATGTGAAACATAGTTGTGTAGTTCGTCTGTAAATACGAAGCTTAGATATAATTATACATAGCAGTTTACAACAATATTAATATTTATAATACTTTGTAATCTAGGTGTCCTCGGTAAAGTCTTTACTGTCAGACCTCATGTATTTCATGAATGAAGTAGAAATAGCTGAAAATGAAATGGTTCACAAGCTCTTAAGCTCATCTGTGCAGAGTGATTCAACCAGGAGGAATTATGTTTGGTGGAAACTAACTACCACCGGAAAAGAATTGAAGCAATTATCGAAGCTCTTGCTTGGAGAAATGATGAGATCATCTCTTCATGATCATGAATAGATGTAAAGCCGTTTATTCCTGTAAGTAAGCAAGTGTTTATAGCCATTTATACATACGCAATACTATAATCAAAATGCGTGAGAATCGCAACAGATACATAGTACTGAAAATACTCCTAGTTTTTTAGTATATGCGAGAGTGAGCCATAGTACAGATTAAGATTTTAGTTGCATTACTTTAAAGTGAGAATCTGCACATTTGAAACTGGCGTATAAATATTAATTATGTAATACAAGTCAGTTGATAAGGTCTGTTGTGGCATTTTTGAATATTGTATCTATTTGGTTAAAATGTAGATATTGTGGCTGTAGCTGCGTGTTCTGAAATTGGATTTATTTGAGCAATGATTTGCGTAGACGAATAGATGATAAGGGTTCTGTTGACTGAATGCGGTTGAAGAATACCTTCGGGTGTTTTGGTTTGATTAAATATATGGATTGAATATTTTATTTGTTGATGTTACGCAGATTTCCTGATCAATTGCAAGAGAACTGTAAGAATGGTGAAGGGTAATTGGAAAGGAGTAGTTGGGGAGGCGTTGGAGTCGATGGACATAGACAAGACGTCGAATGATGGCAGTGGCAACTTAGTCATTTTACCCGATTCAGGTAGTGAAAGGCATCCCTGGGCTATGTAATTAGTCATACTAATGACGGCAATCCCTCAGACAGTGAAGATTACATGGAGGATTGTGAAGTTATTGAGAAGGTAGTGGACGAAAACTCGATTTCGAATGGGGCTGAGGAGGAGTTGATCGGTGTGGTTTTAGGTAAAGGAAAGCCACATGAGAGAACTTAATATTTTACTTAACTGGGATGTAGTGATATTAATGTATGTAGCTGGGAATTTGTTGGTAACTAGTGCGTACACTTAATAAGGAGGGATCAAAGTGGTTGTACCATAATAATTTTGTAGGGAAACCCAGATCCAGATCGTATAAACCAGCCCCCAGGCGTGAAGACCTGAGGCCTGGAGTTGAATTTAAGTATTGTGTAACATGTGACAAGAACATTTCTACAGCAAACATGGCAAAACATTATCATGTTCACCCACCTTCTGATAACAAGGGCGCTGAGACGTTGGAGCGGAATTTGCAAGAATTAATCACAAGAACAGCGCACGAAATAAGAACGGCATTTGTTCGTGGTGGAGATGATGAGTGTACGTATGACCTATAACGTAGTAATACAAATTCGGCGCGTTTGTAGCTGTATGCATAGTAGAATCATTCAATTAATGAATGGTTCTTAATTTACAGTACCCGTCAAAGCTCAGACTTTTTAATCTAAATGTTTTAGTTTGTGCAGTCGTGAAAAGCAAAACAATTTTGATTGTTCTAGTTTCACCTCTTGAAGGTATGGCAGGTGTTACCAGCTCGAGGTTAGTTAACAATGACAACAAGTCTGGGACTGAATCTGACAAATCCGATGCTCAGAAGATTTTTGTACGACCTTTAAAAGACATCCACAGAAAGCCGGAACTACTTGATCCACCACTCCCAGAACCAGGGGTAGTTTTTGATGGTGATACGGAAGTAGAACCAGCTGAAATCCAGGCAGTTCAACATTCCCAAAAAACATTTGAATCGTTGAAAAGGCCTGTGAAGCCAGCGGTGGCTAAAAAGAGTTGCAGTAAAAGCAGTAAGAAAAAGGAATATCTATCCGAGTCGGATGAACCTGTGAGTCCAATCAAAAACCCGAATAGCTCTGACGACAATAAAGATGGGGCCGCTGAAAACTTGGATCAACAAAATTACTTTACTCCAGAAAAGGATATGGACATAATTAGGAAATCCCGAACTGAAGTTTACAACTCAGACACCGAGTCCGACGGAGATGACATACCTCTTGTGATAATACTGAGACAGGAGGCTGAAGCTAAGGGTGTAAAAATGAGCATGCCAAAACCTCCTAAAATGAGTAAATCTAGGCATGCCATGACTAAACAGTTTGAAGCAAGTAGTTGAACATGGAAATAACTGTTGCAGTTGAATGACTCTGGTATTGTGGTTGATGATGGTGACGACGGACTGGGTAAAGATGCGAACGTTTTGAACGGCCAAGATGACGAAAGTGTGAGCAACCACAATAACGGCGTGGGAGACGCTGTTGCGGGGACGAGCAAGACGACGATGGCCTTGTATAAGCCACAGCCACTGTCACAAGCAAACATGCGTAATGACGGGATCCTCCAATCGCAGGTAAAATTGAATGAACAGAAACAATGGGAGACGATATCAAGATAAATATGCATAGAAATGTATGATTCCAGGATTATCGCTTTGAACGCATGGCAAAGGAGAAAACAACAGCAGAACATCTAAATCCTGAAAATATAATGCGTAAAAGATTAATTGTGGCGACAAGGAAGGGTGTGTCAATGTGCATAAATGATGTGACGGAGGAAGTGAATCTCGGACAACGTACGAAGCGGGTAATGGTATCCCCTGTAGTAATACATTTTTGGCCTTTCGATGCATGTTAATTAGCTCTACCATGATGGTATTTGTTAGGGGGTGACTACCATTCCCGATTTTCCACCACACCTCGTGGAAAACTTGAGGAGCAAAGACATTCCTGTACT
>JAQFXU010004597.1:0-13167 GCA_034693705.1 Spatulosminthurus flaviceps | reverse complement strand
CTATTTTTAGTGATGCACTTCGAATTTGGTCAAAAATGAACTGAACCAAAACGGCGAAAAAGTCTATTGTGCATTGGTGTATGGATTCGTCACAACGGGTCTGAATATTTCGTAGGCTTTCCTCATCTAAAGAAATATATGTACATGTTGGACATTTTAACTGCCACGTGCAAGTATAAATGCACCCAGCCAGTCTGGAGGAACAAGGAAAACGACTACTTAATGAAAAGTGCAGGGGAAAATAACTATTCGATGTGCAAATAATAATCTTCGGCGTAAAAAATATAAAAGTCTAGCCCCATTTTGCAGTCAACCTTTCTCCGCAAGCCTTCGTATAATAAACTGTAAGAACTTAAGTATTACTCTCGAAGTTAAAGGTATTCGTAAATCATAAATAAGCTATCGGGAACTCTTCCCTTTTCCAAAAATAAAAATGAAAACTGTTTTGCTTTCTTCATAGTTGTTTTGCTGTAAATACGAGGATACTACTCAGTAGGAATTACTCAGTAGTAATATTTTCGGCATATATTCCAGCGCTGTAATCCAAATATTAATATTTCGCGGGAATCTGAATTTTTACTCATGTGGTTCACAATAATTATTCCAAAGTCTCTCTAACTATATAGAACCAAGGAAATGTGATAGGTTGGTTTATAAAGACGCCAATTCTGTCACCAGCAACTTTCACTGGGACTGGGGATACGAACTTTTGATTACTTTTCTCCTACTTTGTCTACTTGAGACTTCCATTACGATTCCCCCAAACCCTACGAAAGTTTCCTCAACCAGGAAATAATTTTATGTGCTTCCGTGCCAGTTTTGTGCACACCCATAAGCAAGTAGCTTTTCCATTTTATTAGTATATTGCAGAGCGTTTCGTTGTCCACTCCGGAACTTCAGCTGTATAGCTGTGTAAATATTATGTCAGGTTTAAATATGAGCCATCACGTTTTTTCCGCATGTGTTGAAAAAACGGTGAGTAAATGCTAGCAAAACTTTCTTCTATCAGTTCTTTCTTCAAACTTTCACGTAATCTTCATTATGCGATGTGTGCAAATATACTAAAAGGAACACGTGCGAGGCCAACAATAAGAGGCCACAACGCCACACTACTTTTAATGAAATCAACATATTAGTTTTAAACATCTACATTCTACATTACTTAGCTTAAATATATGTGAAAGTCCATGTCTTTTATTAAAGTTTTTCGAACTTAAAATGCAATTTCTCATTGCTCATAAAATCAAGAAAGGGGTCATTGAAATTACTACGTGGCTGCCTAAAACTTCAAAGCTGTTTATGAGAGCAGCTCGGAGCTCACTTTTGTGTGCATTAATTATCAATTTCTGAGAACATCCCATGGATCCACAAAAGAGTCTCCTCCAGAAGTAATACTCATTACTGTACCATTCCTGCTTATCACTGCTAGGTGACTAATGACACAAGCTTATCAAAATTTTGTGTTTATTTTAGTTCTCAGCACTCATTAATAATACATTGTGAATCATCCCAGGTAAATCCTAGGTTTTCTGAAGGCTGCAACGTGAGCGAGCTTCTGTGATGATCCCAATTCATTCCCCATTAAGATTTCCCCAATCATTACCGGACGCAAAAGATTACGCAACCTCGATACGCTCAGGGATTTCCAAAAAAGGTGCTCCATGAAAAATGTGAATTAAAATAAGATTTTCTATTGACGCCTTGAGGACATGACAAAAACTCATCAGGCCTATCTAATTCAGGAATCGTGAATGTCAAATCAACGAGGTACATAATTCTCACAATTTTTCAACGTGACCCAATGCTAGAAGAAAAATCTGGAAATGTCAAGTTTTTCAAATCTATTCTTACGTAGAAGCCACGAAAATTGAAGTGTTATTCACCATAACATTGGACATTTTAGGAACGGAGATAAAAACTGAAGGCAGATGCGCATATGAGGATGTCATAAAAGTTTGAGTATTACATAGCATGAATAACAGCGAATTGCTTATGTTATCATTGTTTGGGTTGCGGGTCCTTGCAGAAAAGGTGTTAGCGGGAAAGCATACACAAACACTTACATACTTACAGTCGCGTGCGCTGCAACGTGAGTGCTAGTTTTCTACCCCGTTCGTGTAGGTACAAATTACACGAGCTTTCATACAGCCTTCGAAGTATGTATAATTACTTCCTATATACTCTCCACCTTGCTAGCTAAAAGAAACTCACAAGTATTTATTACTACGAACACAAACTGCATACATACCAAGGGTTATAGAATAGATATTCTATAATCCTTGATACATACAAAGCTATTTCCTTCCAGTACTTTCAGTTCCTATACACTATTTTCTGGCAGTTGGTCTGATGCAGTTATCTTGTACTCACTCCTGTCCGTTGTTTTCAAAACGGATTTGCTCTTATGCAGAGTAAACAAAGGGCGAAAAGTCTGAGTGAACTGACAATCAACCTCATCCCTTTTGATCATAACAAATCTCAACTTCTCCACAATGCACAATCTGCCGCCTATATCCAATGAACAGCAAATGCAATATCCACAATGTTATTTATAATACTTTAAGGGTAAACTGTGAATACTTCAATACACAGACCCGTGGTAACTATAACACAAGAACCTGTAGCTGCATTAACCAACACGATCCTTCTGTAGGTCGAACAAAAGCGTCATTCTCAAGAGAGAAAATGTAATCAAGCTTAGGAAGGGTTTTGACAAACCTATGTAATTACTTGTCAGCTTTCTTCCCATTCCTATTCAATGGATAAATTCCTATAAACAACCACTCCGCAGGAACAATGCACAGTAGTTTGTTAGATCTGCTTATATGAACCGATAAATTCCGGGTATCTTCATTTTTTCACATCATTCTACAAAAGAGCTCGTATCAGAGTGACAGGAAACCAGAAATTGAGCAGCAAAATCACAGCGTATTCAAAGGAGCAGGAATTACAATGACAATACCATACGAATAATTGTAGGCGCAAAAAGAAGAATTTATTAAACTTGCAGCGACAACATTTGTTTTCAGATTTACGACTAATTCATCACTTCATCACCTTTTAGCCAACGTGTTTTGGTTTCCTTTATCAATATTCATGTGGAATCCTTTCTACTACACAACTATAGAAGTGCCACATGGCATGTTTAGAAAATAAAAATATGCAGCTCATTCTGAGTCATCCAAGCCAATTCCAAGTCTCAATCTGACTCAAATAAGAAGCCAATGAGCATATTTTGCAATGAATGCAATAAATATTTAGTAAGTTATGTCCAAGTAAAGCTCATCTGAAGATGAAATTTCCAGCTCACAATTAAATTCCAGGAAGCTTTATTTATATGCATGCACGAAAGGAAATTAAATTAATTGTAAGCTCCAATTTCACTCAAGAAGGGGAAATTGCAACGATAACAACTTCTGGTATCATCTAGATGTAAATGCATAGAGTAAGGGAAAGGATGAGACTCTAGAAAAAGGTAACAATGGAAGCCACATTCCAATTACGCTATTATATTTAATGGTATAATTTGTTTGTCAAAGGAGAAAACATACAATAATTAATACAACATTTATATATACACTTAAAACAGTAGCAGTGCTCGTGCCTTTCCACGTGAGTTTTTTATGATACACAGCTCACATTGACAACCACACAGAACCGGTGGATAAGATCTCATTGTCAGTCGCCAAACATTGTTCATCCATAGATTTGCGTATTCACAATACAAGTAACTAGTTATTATACGTTTAAAATTTAAAAGTATATTTTCGTCTTTCCGTAAAATCTTATGCACATTACAAATACATACAGAATACTTTCTAAATAATTTCATTTACGCAAGTACTTGTAGTGGGAAAAGCAGATGATTCGTTGTTTCAAGCTGCTCTTAATTATGTTGTTTTATCGTCGTCGGTTTTACTGTGTAAACTCTTACAAGAGACAAGTCCATATCATCAACACAAGTAATACAACAGTTATTATTTATTTTTCTCACTCATTCCTAAAGGAGCTAGAGTTTGCGAAAAAACTCTTGTACTCGTACTCACCCAGAGGTCACACACAAGGAAAGCATACCGCGTGCTGATTTTTATCACATTTTCCTCCCATGATATGATCAAGTTATGTAGTGTATGTTGTACAGATAAAGAGCAGGATTTCTCACATTGCACTACGTTATACTCTTTATTATGTATAGTTCAGTGCATTTATATTGAATCATTTTAAATCACGTTGTGTGAAGTTTAAAATATCTGCACTCGTGTAGATATTTGAAACGTTCTTTCCTCCTCCATACTTTATTATTCAGCTCAAACTTCCAACACGTTTTTGGCCTCACACTCCACACCACACAAGAATCAATGTAAGTTCTTGTCGGACATTAACTTCTGCGAAAGTTCACCAATTGAGTACCGGAAGATCAGTTACAATAGTCAGAGTGTCAGAGGTGTCTGAACCGGAGGATGTGACTATATGACACTCCCCACCCCTCCACGAGAATTCAAGGAATTCTACAGGATACTCAATTTTAAGGGCTAAAAAGGGGTCCCCTGTACATACCATACAATACACCATAACAATACCGTGGGCCATGAGATGGTAAACTGATGAGCTAAAATATTCATGCATGAGCCGGTGAAAACAAAAATTTATTCAAAACTTTCAGTTTTTATGATTATGTATTGTAAATTCCATACGGTGCAGTTTTCATACCCCCATCCCCATTGACGCAGCAAGCGGTTCAAAATTAATTTTGGTGCCCCATAACAGCCATTTTGTGGCACCCCCCGGGAAAAAGTGCGTTCCTTCGCCCCACTATGTGTATTAAACCCTGTATAAAGTTGAGTGGGTGATTAAACAAATTCAACACATCGCAAATCTTTTAGGGTCAAAGCTTTGAAATGAGGTTTATGACTCGGTATTATTTGCATGAGTATTAACTCACACACATCTCACGCTACGCCAGCAATGTTTGAGTTTAACTGTATTTGCACAAGTGTTATCGCAATATATGTACACAGCGCAACTTTGAGCCACTGCACTGTGCTGCATTAGCTCTTTGTTACCCTAGCACAACTTCTATTATTATTTCCTAGTAGAAACTCCATCTCTAATACCTCCATTGCAAGTGTACATTTCACAGGGGCTTAGAGAGTCGCACTACAATGGAAGGGATTATTTTCCTTTATTTAAAAACTACTTGCAATAAAATTATGTTTCTCTAGCGAATCCTAGCAAAAGATTTCTCAGTAAAAAGCACATGATATTACTTCAAAAGGATGAGTATAGCGTTTAAAAGAATTTTCACATACATCGAAGGTTTCATGTTATCAAGGGAGACTGACAGAATGACAGCAATGAAAACTTCAGTTATTCAGGACGGTTTGCGCCTAACCATGTATGTATACAGACACATTATAAAGGCATAATTGCATTTGGATTGAACATCCAAATCTATGTAGTTTTTTCTGGTGAAACCCACCAGAAAACCTTTTTTACAGTTGGAGCACATGCTGCATTTTAAATAGAAAAAAAGTAAGACAAGTCAAAGAGATGATGGAGAACTCACGTGTTTGTACACACATGAATAATTAATCAGGGCGCTTACCGATAAAGTACATACTGCATGCAAAAAGAGGACCAACTTTTGTTTACATCCATGCATGCAGCAATTTATGAACCGATCGACATACAAGGAAAATTATTTCGCATGCCTCTCCAATAAAATTGTAGCCTGTGAACCCGGCTGAACATTTTCAAAGCCCTTTTCTAACGTGCAAAATGTACACTGCATGCATTTTCCTCCCGTGCTTTAAAACCTTCCTTGAAGTCTATAAACTCCAAATAAAATCTCAGAGATTATTGCTGGCTAAGGAAATCTATGGCAACGAGTTTTAATAGCGCTTTCACCATTTGCATTTGCTAGGATTATCTTAACTTATTTACGTTTCCTAATAAATCTTCTACAACTCGAAAAAATAAAATAAAATTAGAGTTGATGTCGATCCAAGTTCCTTCCTTTGCTGGCTAGATAACTCTCAAAACAGTCCTAGTCCTAGTTACGTATATTTTGCAGTAAGAAACTCGGAGAGTAGTTGGGAGGTTTCCTAATTTAGTTAGTTCCTTCGAACGTGCGATACTCCTTGGTGTAAACACTCTATGTATGTCGAGTGTACTTTGTATATTCACCCTTCACCCATTGTATGTAAAGTTTATGTCTTGATAAGACTCTCTGAATGAGAGGGTATATAAATAGAGAGAGAGAGCGCGAGGAAAACGATGGTTCCACGGATTACAATAAATGAAAGGACAGCAACCCTAACGAGGGCTACCCGTGCCTGGAATTCAGTGGCCCACTTCTCAACTTAAATACAGGAGGTTTTTAGTATCCTAGGAAGCGACAGCCTACATTTAATCCCACGTATCTATGTTTTACTTTTCCTGTATGTTTGTATACATTATTACTTAACCATGTACATGACATTGTAGTACGTAGTATACACATTGGCTATAAAAACTCCCAGAATCAATTTATAAGCCGAATCACTTATGTAAATTGTGGTATTGAATTATTTGAAAATTTCTGTAGATAGTGTATTTAGATAATCAAAACGAAAATCTATAAAACAATCGTCAATATTTAAACACCGAATGTTAGCCCAATTCGGGGAAATCGTGGAATACGGAAGCTCTGGAAGAACCAGCCAGAGTGTACATATTAGTTTACCTTAAAATAACGTTTTAAAAATTTTAATGACCTAAAAAGAGCAACGTACCGGGAATGTAAACAAAATTTACTGAATTGGTAAACAAGGTAAAACTCTTCCGGGCTCACTATATTTATACTAGGAAACTACAGGAAGGGTGTTTCTCATTAGCATGACGCATTCAATATTCGACGACGTTCTAAACTTCAAAGCTAAAACTCTATAGGGTGCGGTGCCTCGGGTTTTGCTGCCATTACTCCAATTAAGGACACTTCACATCAATTCCCACGCTTCTGTAGTTCTAAGATCTTCCAAGTTACTTCCGTCACTTCCTGGAAGTTTCAACCAAGCTCCAAATTGTTTGATACTTTCTCTTCGCTTTCTCCTGCTATATCGCCTCACGGTAGAAAGTTTCGTATTGATATTTTCTTCCTTATTCATGGAATACAAGGTGGTTGAACTCGTGACCTCGAGCAAATAATTGAGAGAAAAGAAACCCAGGCTTTGGGATCTTTCTTATCCCTATTTTACTTTTTCTTTATAGAATGCCACGGGTCGTTCATAGGAAGTGCAACGCAGTTTAAAAAAATATTTTAGCTATGAATTACTATAAAGTTCATCACAACTTGAACAGCAACACGAGAATTATTGTTTCTTCGTATAGCACATCCATAAATTCAAATAAAGCAAAAATTTCAACAACAAATTGCTCGAACAAATTCGAGGGAAATTTGCTAATAAATAATCTCTTTGGGGTGCAAAAAATATTTGTAACAGTGCAATCGGTTTTTATGAGTACGATTCCTTTAGTATATAGCCTGTCTTTCAGATATGCAAAGTAGCACAGAAAAGAACAGCTGCACAGGAAACGATGATTGACAATGAATCAAAATGGTTACTTCTATTTCTATATATATTTCTATATAGGCTTAAATATAAGCAATGACTAAAGTTCTGAGCATATTTTTCTCAGTTCATTGATTGCGATTAAATCTTGTACTAAATATCCCTTACATATTTTGTTCCCAGCGATGAGTGTAAAGGTAAACACACTATTTGTTTAATGTTGCTCCTTATATTGTGGCTAACATTGTAAACATTGCGAGAGAAAGCAAATATGTAGTAATAAACAACTCTTGTTATTTTCTTTAGACATTATTTCTCTTACTCTTCATTAGGGATAAATGAAAATCACACGAATTATTTCTACAGGATTTCCAAAACATAAAATCGATGATTTTATCTTCAAACTGACTGAGAAAACTTGATATGGTAGGTTATGAACAGCAAAGTGAGCTTCAACCTCTCCAGCGCAGCGTCCAGCACCACACAAACAAAATTACTCCATATGTATATAAGGTCTATATCTTAATCTTACGTCTTACGTCCACACGAAGTATAGAATACTGGAAGTAATAATGGTTCCGGCCGTCCAGCCTTCCAGTCATGAGACTATATATGAAAATATAGATGTGCTTGCTTAGGAATTGAAAAACGTGGATTTGTAAGCACGTGGCAGGTTTCCCGTAATGAGTTTTTGTATTTCCTGGTTTAACTGAAACTCCTCTTTGATTCAAAGTCTCGCAAGGCTAAATTCTGTTTATTCAGCATTATTTTTTAATTTAAGAGTTGCAATGTTTGAACATTTTTATTTCTAATCGAAAAAGTATGTACGAATTTCTGACCACTTCAAACAAAGCGAAACTAAGTAGATCTGTCTCAAATGCACTATACATACCTGTCGTCATGTTAAACATATGAAAAACGTGGAGATGCACGTTTCCCTGTTCAGTAAATACAAAAATACTAAATACTGAATCTGTGTAAGCTATTCACGTGAGATTTATAATCTAAAAATGGATCTGTTACTGTGTTACAGTTACAGTATGACCATTTCAATGAGATAAAATCATGCCTACACTGTAATAGTGACTTTTCCTGGGATGAAGCTGCTGCTGCATGCTGCTACCTTTCATCCAGTTCCAAGCAGGAAATTACAAAAATTCTTTAAGTAGAGAGTAATCAATGCAATCATAAATAATTATCAAACTTACCAACTTTGAAATAATAATTCCAGCTCCACCATACTATTTTTTCCATAGGTTTTCCAAATTTAGAAAACGTGTGTTTCGATCGTAGTGTTGCTATTGCAATACTATACATCCGCTGAGAGTCAGAGGCTCTGACATATAAGTCCTAAAAGGAAAGAATGGAAGCAACTTTCTACTTTCCTCACGTTACCATTTACCACGGAGATATATGTACCGAAAACGTATCTGTTACTACAGTTACTGAACGTGAAATGTACCTGAACTCGTGCAGTCTTGGGTCAGATTACCCTTTCATGCATGTCCTGACTTTCCCTATCACCAAAACAATAAATTCATTTGGCTATTTTTCCAGGGATAGAAAGAATCGCGTAAAAGTGAAACCTGATCCGTATTTGACTTTCCCTCATATTATTTTCATGATACATAGTTTTTTTCCCCGAACTTCTGGGGTTGCTTCACCTTTGACTGAAATAAAGAGATGCGACAGTCTATAATAATTGTCAATGCTACATGCTACAGATCAACGAAATACGACTCCTGTAGGATACGACGGTATAAATATGAGACGAACAATTTCCAAAGATTTTGTTCCAATAATAGTAGCTACAAAAACTATACCTTTTTAGAATACATTTTTCCATAAACTATGTAAGTATTGGCTTCAAATATTTAAATGAAATATTTATGACTTGAGTATACGAGGTTAGGTTACAATATTATAAATTATGTATAATCCATACCATTCAAACTTTCCATGGACGTAGATTTCGTAACGGGGTAAGCTAGATTGGTTACTCAAATGCGATTTATAAAATGTTCTTTTAAATTAATCCAAAACACGCAGTCAATGAAAGTAACACGTTTTTGATGGAAACGAAATACTTGGTTTGTGGTCGTGCCACGTGCCACGTGTAGCCATATTTTTTCATCGATTTATAATTTTCCATCTGTTTATAATTACCAAATTAACTATACACTACAGCGCACAAATAGGATGAAAAAATAATGTCTGTCATGAATTTTGTACATAAATGCTGTATTTGCAGTACCTGTACAAACTAATTTTCTTCGCAAACTTCCATGAGAATCTAGAGACTGTGTAAACAAAAGGAGACCTACAGCGTTTCATTGTCCAGCAGGTGAGAAAAACTGCTCTCACCTCACGTGTTCATTTGCTTACACTTACCTCCCCGTAGCTACATTAGAATTGAAGGAAGGAAAATTCACCCCGCAATTTCAATTTAAGTATAATTATTTCCAGGAAATAAAATCCATATTTCTGCACAATATTCTTTAAAAATATGCTTAAATGTCGAAATTTTTTCCAATTCAATTATTATAAGTATATAGTGTAGCATCAAGCAGCATGCATTCAATAAAAATAATTAAATTTTTATTTTTCGCTAATTTTCCTGCAAAGAATTTGCTTAATTAGAAACCTGTTTTAGTCTATAGTCTATAGATGCATTTGGATTTGTATGCTTGCAGGCGGTCCTATCTTCAAAGCTATCGTTTAAACAATGGTGGATTGAGAACAAGAGAATTTTCATGATGTGTAAACGATTATCATAGCGCGACGGTCCCTCTTTCCCTGTCATAAAAAATTATAAAAAAATTAATTTCAAGTTGCTTAGTTCCTCATAAAATGTATGATCAATACATAAATAATGTTAGAATATATTGTACACGTTAAAGTACAAGATAGTATGTAGTAAATAACACGAAATACCAAACTGAGCTGTCATTACTGGAGAAGTTAAGTTAAAAGCACAGGAAAATCCTCAAAATAACTAATTCACGGGAAAATCTACTAACACTTGTTTACCTATCAACCTATTGGTTCTCATGAAGAAATGTCTTTGTTAGTCTAACATTAGTAATAATTATTATATTGTTTATTCATCATGCAACCAATTTCCATTAGTAATCATACGCGGCAGCGACGCTTAATGTCAAAAACTTGCTACAATCCCAATAACTTGAGCTAAACATATCTGTTGCGAATGAAAATATTATCAATTTTACCAACCAGATCTGTAAAATAATTATTGCACATATGGTCATTATTCAAGCACGTATTTAAGGTAGTGTGTACATACAGATGTATTCGGACTAACCGGTATCGTAAATCGTAATACATCATCTACAGCATAATTTTCCCCACAATTTAATGACTAATTTGTTTGTCTCAATTATTAACCTCTCTATGGGTTTTATGTCTCCTTTAAAAGGATTTGGTGCAAGATTTCTAGTAATAAGTGCGTATACGTAAAAAATACGTGTAAAATGATCTTGGTTCGAGCGGAAAAGAACAGATTTCTAAAATTAGCTTTTAATTCAAAATAATTTCCTAAGGGAATGGATTCACCCTGAATAGAGCTTTAATCACGCTAATTCTAAAATTAGTTTTTAATTTACAATGTTTCCACAGGAAATCGATTCATCCTGAATAGGGCTTTAATCGTCCAATTTACTAAAGGTTGTTTTTTCAAGAAAATCACTCTATTTTGCGCTGAACTTTGTTTATGACATTAGGATGAGAAAACTCTGTAATCAACATTCAACATTCACTCCTTTTCTTTACTAATGAATCAAAGCAAAAATCAGCAATACTAACAATAGACAGTAGAATTGCCATAGCTGATAACTTATCAAAGGCATTCATGCATATCATGCATTTTAACTTCACCTTTCGGTTCTTGGCGGTTTCCAAAGCGATGAGCGAAAACTTTTGCATTTACAAGCATGTCCTCGCCACATTGCTTATCCATGTGTTGACAAAACTAAAACTTGCTCATTTCTCGTATCACTCAGCTCCTGCATGTCTATAAAATTCGACTTCAACTCCACAGCAACCAGATTCCGACGTACCAAAAAACCCAAAAACATATACGAATGAATTTACAGTGGCATAAACTATACACTCTGGAGTATCTCGAGAAACTAACAATATGTAATTACACGTGACTCAGGCTATCTCTCAACAGGAGGAGTTCTGGTGCAGTAGTACTTAAACTCCAAACATTAATTGTATTGATAAACTTTCTCCAAAAGTGTTGGTGCTACTATAGCAAAAGTTTCAGGAATAATTATTTTGCCCATCAAGGATCAAAGTTAAAACAATGAGAATTATGCCTACTCATACTAATCATGCAGTTTCTGGTGACAGTACAACAAGAACTTCTTAAATTGGCCCAATTTGTAAAGTGAAAGCATGAAGCAGCCAGTGAATTGAGCAAATTCTTTAACTAATTTTACTAATCTGAGAGTGCTCGAATCGAGGATCGAGGTGGAATATTATTATACAGTACAGAATAGTATACAGTGTATGTAAAAATGAATGCGGAGTTATTTTTTTTTTTACTTTCATCCAATTGAAAGCTGATTGAATTGTCATGATATTAAAAATATTAACATTATAAGGCTTGTGGGTAGTGAGACTCGTATCTTCGTATGAAATAGCAAGTATTTACATAATAAATTTTATTTACTATCCTTTCATCGGGTTGTGACACTTGGCCGTTGGTGAGGTTTCGTCTTATTTGAATTTTTGTTAGCTCTTAATGGCTGCATTGATAGGTGGAGCTAAAAGTGGCCAATAGTAGCCAGCGAAAACTCAGGTAAAACGTGACGCAAATTGGCAAAGTGTCACAACTCGATGAAAGGATAGTAAATCTCAATCAATAACACTTGCTTTTGCATCCAAACATAAATCATTACTCCCGTGCGGAATCAATCAATAATAATTATTATTTAATATGCTCGTGATCGTGAGCACAGCACAGCTGATATTGGCACGTTTCACATTCACACGACGGTGTTTATGTTCTTCCACTTCTTCCTATACCCTGCCGTTGCCATTCGATGCGCTGTTAGGTTCGTAAATCCGCATGCGTCCTATAGCTACTGAAGTATACTCTTTTGCATTCCTGTGTGATGCAATTTGGTACAGACTAATTCGCACCAAAAAGTGGAAATAATTATTCCAATATAACTGTTTTTTTCACCTACGTATTAGGACAACCAGGTAACCTATCTAGTTGCATTAGTATTAGCATTGCTAGCTTCACGGAAAGACAGGGAAAATCTTTACATTACTTTTACACACAAGAGCTATTAGTAAGACTATTGTCTCACGAGTGTAAATACCTTATGCTTTCTTCATCGTTTACCGTCTACATTACACAAGGATTTAAAACATTTTTTAAGCAACTTGTGCTGAGTTGAAAAATAGGGTGAAGTAGTTACATGCTCATAAAATTATATAATTATTATTATGTATAATGCAACAAGTAAACATAAACAAACATTCGTCGCTGGAGAAGCAAAGTGGTATAATGCACGAATTGCTTAAAAGCAAACTGAAATAACAACCACCATATTTGATGCAAACTGAAATAACCACCATCATA
>JAQFXU010004596.1:0-13167 GCA_034693705.1 Spatulosminthurus flaviceps | reverse complement strand
CGAACTTCAGAACCGTCTTCTATGGATTCGTCATCCTCCGGCCTTACCAATCCCTTCTCCAAGAAGGTGCCAACAATTAGGAAGTTTAATGTACTCTTCCCTGTCTACAACTTACCATTTGACGAAGTGTTGCTGGACCCACAGAAAACTCTACAAGCAGAGTTTGCCCGCCTGTACAACCTAACCTATAATGAACATGATGTCATTCATCCCTTACGTTTGGCTGGCTACAATTATTATATTCGTGCAACTTGCGACTCTGGAGCTGCTCTCTCAGTCATTTCGCCTGCACTGGTTTATCACATGATCCGGCTATTCCCGGAGTCCATTACCGTTGTGAGTCACCAACCTCGTCCATATACTCAAGTTGTTAAGGCAGACCCCCAATTCTACAAACAGTCAGCTATCATCCATTTCCGACTTGGACCTGACATGTGGGGATATAACTATCGTTTTGCGATCATCAACGACGTCGACACCCTAATGCTGCTAGGGGTCAACTTCCTGCATCGTTTTCAAGCTGTCATTGATTGCAACGCCAAAACAGTCACATTCAAGGGCCTAAAACGTGACTATAAACCTCCGGACGGATCCGACGATGGGTGGATCCCTCCCGATGAATTTCCTAACGGTAATTGGAGCACGCAAGACATCGATGCGCCGAACTCTGTCAAAAGTTCGAATGCCTTGCCTCCCTTGAACATTCCAACGCCTCTGGATGTTCCTCAAGTTACGGTTCCGTGGAACCCTCGACCTGCCAAAGACATTGTCCTGAAGCCCGATACCTCAGGTCAACTTGGCCCCGACAAGGTCACCTTTACAAAAACTGGACCGCCTCCAGTTCGCATGTTGAATTCACCCGCTCCTCATTTTGACGAGGATTCACTCATGCATAGTCAGCAAGTCCCGGCTGCCACTTCTGACTCCGATTCTGACGTTGACATGGATTCATCGCATCATGACCATGGTTCATCTCAGTCTCCTCCTGTTCAGTCCACCATGGACTCTCAACAGCAATCATCTCATCATCCAAAGAAGAGACCTGCATCGCCTCTTCCGGAATCTTCTCAGGCAAAGATTCCTCGTCAGCCACAGACCAATGGACGTTACAAGCATAAAATATCCGAGTCCTTGTACACGAAGCGGCCCATCGACATTCCCGCTCGTTCATGGCAACAAGTTACTGTCTACGCTCGTAATCCTACCGCAACAGGCGAAATTTCTGTAACTCCAAGTCCTATGGTCTCTAAACATGGGGTACTGTTCGGGCATGTACTCCTCACACTTGAAGAGGGCAAGACTGAGGCCTTTCTCTTCAACCCGCAGCATAAGGACATTACGATCCCTGCTCTCCGTTACGTTGGTCATTATGAGGCATTTGATTCCTCTCAGCTTGTTTATCCTGAGGAATGTGATGACAATTGGATCCCACGGGACAAGTTCCGCATTCCACTCCGAAGGACGCGAGTTGAGACATCCTTCGCATCCTCTGGAGCTCCATATTACCATTCCGATGGCAGTCAACCGCCTCCTATTCCGCCTCGACGGAACCCACCCCAGGCTGGAGCAAAGACTGAAAAGCCTGATTTTACCATGGATGAGCTAAATCTTGGACCTACCCTCACAGAGGAACAAAGACGGAAAGTCCTTAGCGTTGTCAATCGCTTTAAGTCTAGCTTTGCTAGAACAGACGAGGAACTCGGTACAGTCAATTATCCGCCTGTAGTCATTGATACCGGGGACAATCCTCCATTTGCCAAAGGCATGTACCGCCTTGCACCCGTCGAAAAAAAGGCTTTAGAGGAACATATTGAGAGAAACCTCCGCCTTGGAATTATAGAGCCTTGCGTCTCGCCCTATAATTCTCCAGTCATCGTGGTGCCCAAGAAGAAGGACTCGACTGGCCTCATTACTTACAGACCATGCATGGACATGAGAGGCCTCAATAAGCAAGTGGTACAGAAAAACTACCCTATCCCTCGCGTCGAAGACTGTTTGGACTACCTCAATGGATCCTGCTTCTTCATCTCCTTAGACGCCTTGCAGGGATTCCTCCAAATGATGCTCTCGGAGGATTCCAAATGGAAAACTGCTTTCAGTTCACATATGGGCAAGTTTTGCTACAATCGGCTTCCTTTTGGCTACAAAAATGCGCCGGCCGAATTCCAAATGATGATGGACGCCATCCTTGGAAATTTGAAGTATTCCATCGTAATGTGCTACATGGATGACGTCCTCATATTTGCGCCCGATTTCGACACCCTGATGCTCCGCTTGTCCATGGTCCTGTCCCAGACGCAAATGTACAACCTGACCTACAAGCTTTCCAAGTGCTATTTTGGCTTCACTAGGCTTCATTTCCTGGGCCACATAGTCAGCTCAGAGGGGATCTCTCCCGATCCGGAGAAAATTGCTGCAGTCGTCAATTTTCCCTCCCCCAAGAACCTCAGAAGCGTACAAAAATTCTTGGGTCTGTGCAACTACAACCGCAAGTTCATGAAACACTTTGCCCATGTTTCCAAGCCTCTCAGTGAACTTACCAGGAAAGACTGCAAATTTAGATGGGGTCCCGAAGAAGAAGAGGCATTTCAAGGACTTAAGACATTGCTAACTACCGCACCAGTCCTTGACTTTTTTGACCCGTCTGCCATGATTCGGATCGTCGCCGATGGCAGCGGCTATCAAGTTGGTGGAGCTTGCGAACAGTCTCGAGACGATGGTAAGACCTGGCACCCCATCGCTTACTGTTCCCGCCTACTCACCGACATCGAGGGTACTTACACCGCGACTGAGCGCGAGGCACTTTCCTGCCTTTATTCCCTCCAAAAATTCCGCCCTTATGTCTATGGAAGACGCATCGCCCTCCACACTGACCATAACGCCCTCAAGTCTTTGGCTAATTTGAAGGATCCTCATTCCAGGCTTGCAAGATGGGCTTTGGAGCTGGCACAACAGGAAATGGACGTAGTACACGTTCCGGGCGCGAAAATACCTCATGTGGATTGCCTGTCTAGATATCCGGTCAGACTTCTCTCGGCTCCACTTACCATGGCTCCTGAACAAGAAATTCACGACGAAGAGCCCCTCATCCGTGTCATTCTCAATGGCAATGTCAATCTGTTTATCGACCACCAAAGACGCGATGGCAATCTCAAACAGATAATTGAGGACCTCAAAAAGAACGGGAACCATGACGAATTCCCGCCTCACATCTTCTCCAAGAAATATGCCCTCATCCATGAACTGCTTTACAAAGTTGACGCCAGGCATAAGGACAACCTGGGTCTACCATGGAAATTGGTGGTTCCTCCTAGTCTCCGATCAGCAATCCTGAATCTAGCCCACAATGATGGCTCCGACGGAGGACACCTTGGCATTCTCAAGACATACTTGGAGTTGACTAAACGATATTATTGGCGAAGAATGAGGACTGACACTCTGGATTACATCAAGTCTTGTCCAACTTGCCAGGCCGCCAATACTCCTACAACGAAACCTCAGGGGCTCATGAAAGTCATTCCGCCACCTGACTCAGTCCTCACAAGAATTGCTTTGGACTACATGGGTCCTCTACCTGATTCTCCATCCGGTAACAAATACATTTTCGTGGCTGTCGACGCTACCAGCCGTTTTGTTTGGGCTGCCGCCACTCCCACAGCAGGAGCTGAAGACTCTGCCCGTCTTCTTGAGGCCACCGTATTTGACCATGTCGGCTATCCGTCTCAGATAATGACCGACAATGGAACCCATTTTACCGGGAGTTTCTTCCGAGAGTTTCTTCACTCTCATGGCATCGCTCACGTACTAACTCCTCCGAACCATCCAGCCAGTAACGGTGGTGTCGAGAGGTACAATAAGGACGTCAAAGCCTTCATCAGGAAGTACGTAAATCGGGAGATGGACAATTGGGACGTTATTCTCCCCAAGGCTGTCAAGGCTCACAATCAACATGTCCATATTTCCACGGGCTACACACCTTTCAGCCTCATTTATGCCGTAGATGCGACTAAGAAAATGGACCATCTCACTCCAGTCCTTAGAAAGCCAGATGAAAGGACACCGGAACAGAAGGAGCATGATCGCCTAGAGCGAGTCTTTATTGCCAATTGCAATTCCGTCAAGGACATGGAAGCCAGAGCTGCCCGCTTCAATAAAGGACGCAAGCCTAACACTTTCAATCCTGGTGATCTCGTGTGGGTCACGGACGGACGTCGCCGTGGACTCCAACTTTTCTGGCTTGGACCCTACCAGATAATTACCCGACGTGGCAATACCTCCTTCATTTGTGAGTATAGAGGAACTGACCGCTCGAAGCATCGCCTCCTCAACGTCCATTCCCACAATATGAAGTTATATGTCTCACCTCAGGCTTGGATGGAAGACTACGATGAAGTCTTCAAGGATAAAATCCTCCGCCATTATGGACAAGCTTACTCTCATGAGCAAATCCGACCTGAGCATCGTGACCCTGACCAGTTCTCCATGAGACAGGATTCTGTCAGGTCTAACACTATTGAGGCATATATAGATCCTCCTGGCACGGTTTCAGCTGAAAGAGGACTCAACTGGCCTGAAAAATTACGCATTCAAGTGCCTACCTGCCAGGAACGGGGAAGAGACCTTCACCTAAATGTTGCAACGTCGAGGTCTCCTCCTCAACGTCAAGACGGTTCCCCGGAGTACCAGCCTCCTAGGACAACCGCTCATTTTGACCCTAGGTCACCGATAATGACTCGGTCTCGAGCTCTGAATGCTCATCAACAGCAAAATATGGAGACACAACTCATCAACCAGCCTGGTACGTCTCCTCCTCATGTGGACACCTACATTAGTCCCATCACAAGGAATGCACCGTCCAGCTCGATCAATAGTCAAAGCGACGGCTATGTCCGCAACTTGGAATATATTCCTTCAGATCCCGAAGTTGCTCTGGATGGATATGTTGCACCGCCTAATGACAACTTTCCTCCGGCATTTGCTGCAACATCCAGCCAACAGAACGGTGACTCAGTCATTAATCCTCCGGCTAATCAATTATTCCCGCCTGTACTACAGCCTATTGACGAAAGTCATTCCAGTGGAAATTCCCAAGGCTCGCCGCCCGTTCTGTCTCAATGCGCCAGCCTCTCTCCTCACATGGATACAAATCCGTTCCGGTCACTTCAAACTGGCTTCGAGCCCACGGCTGGATCTGCTTTGGATACTCACATGCCAACATCATCTACTCAAGTTGAGCCCGCTCCTCCAGTCGCAAGTGATCCGTATCCTGAGCCTTACGTTTTCTTTGATGCTGCGGCCTTGCGTACTCCGGAACAGTCGCCTCCGAACTTCCCGCCGCGACAGACATCACCACTGGTCACTGGCACCTCTGTTCAAAGGCTCTCTCCTCAGGTCGAGACAGCTCCTCGGGTAACACAAGGCATTCATGTGCAGCCTCCTTCACCGGAAGCAGCAACTGTACCTATAGCCACACAAGGCTCTCCTCCAGAACGGTATTGCGTCTATGACGCAGCCTCCTTACGCAGTCCGGTACTCTCACCACCGAATTTTCCACCGCGAGTGTCACCTCCTACGGGCCCATCACCGTCAAAATTTCAATTACCAGAGCCAGTTCCTGTCTCTGTGGGCTCTTTTCACCAAACTCCTAGGCGTACAGACCAATTGGACTCAGAATTACCTCTTCCTCAAATGCGCAGTTTCGTCCAAATGGCTACAGTAGAAAGTCAATTGAATATTCCTCCTGCTCCTCCACATTCAGTCCCTCTGGAGACTCGAAATCCGTACCGAACCGGTCATGTTCAGCAATTCAGCGAATATTACGCTCCGTCTTTGGAAAGGCGTGAAATCACTCATTATCCCGGAGGAATTACAGCCGTCAGTTGCATTCCAAAGGACTTTACTGTCAACAAGGTTCCTCTCCCCGCTGAGGTCCTACAGCCGCTTGATTCTCGACACAGCTCTGTCTCCTCCAGCGAAGTACCTACAACTGCGCCACCGCCTGTCGCTTCCACGACTTTTGCTGCTATTGAGGAGGATACCGAGATGTTCATGACACCTCATATGGAATATGACCCTCACAGTCCGAACAAGTCTAACAGGGCTTATTTCACTGCTCATTCTGGTGCACAATCCTTGCCGCAGACTTCCAATCTCCGTACTCGTTTACGTGACCGCCTTGACGGACAAGACCGTCTAGCATCCACAAAGGATTCTCTAGTGGGTCATAGACTGAATTTCTCGCCACTGGCTGATCGAGACCGACTTCCAACCATAGAAGATACATGCCCCCCTTCCACCGGCACTTCCTTGTTGGAGCCATCCTCTCCTGAAGACTCTATGGGTTCTCACGAGACAGCAGTACAGCCTGCCTCTCATGTCACTCCTGCGATGCAACCGTCATCAACGGCAGTTCGGTTTTCCACCGCCACCGTTCTCAAAATTGACAGCGATGACGCGACCTCAAATGAGCCAAATTCAGGTGACTCCTCCAACCATGAGTCCACTCAGTCTTCTTCCTCGTCAGGCAGAAGTCCTCCAAAGGGTCATGCTACGTTAGCCGCTTCAGTCTCGGAGCCGGCTCTCCAAGTTTCTATATCTGCGGAGTCACCTTTACGTCAGTCGGGTCCACCGTTCTCAGCCGTTACGACAATTTCACCGCCTGACCCATCTGCACGACGATTCAGTATGGGCTCTCTTCAGGGTCCCGCTAGGCAACAACACAACCGTAGCTCTCGTTCGTCCAAGTCCTCGCATTCATGCGCTAACTCACAACCTTGGACTACAGTCACCCGCAGAAAATCACCTGCTACTCCTGCATCACTTAGGGCTACTCAACGTCCCGTAGCACCCGCTACTCCTCGTGCTCCGACCGCAGGAACCTCATCACCAAGAGCACCACCTGGTAGGACCAACCAGGCTAGGAGCAACAACTCGAGTAACAGATCCGTACAGAGCCAACGCTCAGCCCCAGCGTCACACCAAGGCTCACCACGTGTAAAGCAGTCTCCTCGGTCATCTCCTAGACAGGGGTCTTCTCCACGACTGCCACCTCAAAACACACGTAGACCGCCTCCACAACCAGTTACTCCGCGGTCTTCTCACAGCTCTGCTGTTCAAGGTACCTCTAGACCCCCTCCGAGGAAGGTACCCGCTCCTCCGAAGCAAAAGCCGTCTAATGTGAACAACCAAAATTCTAAGAGCCCTCCGGAGACTAAACCTACACCTGTTCCGTCAATTACCGTCACATCTCCAGTCGCTACGCCGCCTACACGAGCAAGTCCTCGACCTTTATATAGTGATGTGGCTAAAGGACTGTCTCCTCCTACGGGTCAAACTCCGTTGGCTCAAGGTTCAATTCACACGGCTCCCACGCCTAGGATTCCCGCACAAGCTTCAAGTGCTTCTGCACAGCGACAGGGCAAATCGCCACGGACCTCTCCGTCAAATCGGTCCAATTCGTCGCGCGGTTCACCCTCCAAACGCCGAGCTCCTCGTGGCTCCTTATCACCCGATGTGGTCATTAAACAGGAACGTACTACGCCTCCGGCTGGCGATAGATCCTCCACTGCCCCTAGACAAATCTCGGGTGCAAAACAATCATCGCCAAGAAACAAATCTAAGGCTACACCTCAACCAAAAGCTGGACCATCGGGAGCTTTCCGAAATTATAGAGAGTCTACTCCAGTCACTCAGTCCGACTCGGACGAAGATTACTCTCTTAGACCGCAAGTGGCAATGATACCACCTGAATGCGAGGCCCCACGAACCCAGCCGATTCCAAATTATATATGGCCTCGTCATGATGACCATCCCAACATCGCGCTTGATCGTATGGGTGATGACCCTGCCGTACTAGGGACTCTCAGTCGTCAATATGGGCTACAACAGCGCCAAGGCTCCACGCCGGCCCATCCTTCTTCGGCCTATCCACCGGATCAGCGAATACTTCCTTCATCAGTCTCATCTCTTCCAGAGTCTTCACAGGGTCCCAACACAGAGCCTGCGCAGCCACATAGATTACCATATGTAGAACGCCCGCCACACATTTATCCCGCTGACGATCCTCCTCTGAGTCGTGTTCTGGACCACGGATCCTCCGTTGACTACGGCGAGGACACCGTAGAACCCACTGTGGCAAGTACTTCGGGCACGGGTTCACCTCCTCGGAGGACCAATCGTCCTCCTCCGCCTTCGGGCAGATCGGGGCAACACTCAGGGGCTTCAGACTATTCCACGAATCTAAGCCAGCCTCGATTCCTTCCGGGCAATACAATTAATCCAGTATTGACCGAAACTCCAGCCTCTGCAGCAGCAGCAGAGCCTCCTCAGCCATTACCATCTACCTCTCACGCTACAATCAGCACCGCAACATCCGTTCTTGAGCCTATAACTGTGGATATCAACACACTCGAGGAACCAAGGGTTCGATCCCGCCTTCTGTCATCAGCCTCTGAGCTCAGCTCATATAATTCAGCCAGAAGTACTGCAGACTCTGGAACAGATAACGCTGGTCGACCGAAACGAGATACAAAGAGGCCAGAACGCTTTGAATTTCCAGAGGACCATATGAAAAAAGGACCGGTTCGCAAGAAGAAGAAAGGAGGGAAAAAATAAGGGTTCGATATCATTTGTTTTTATTTCCGGCTTTCCTTGCCTCCTCTCATGAAATTTCCGTCCTAAACTGCATCATTGTTTTTATTATATATTTTGTGTGTGCTTGTGGCCACACTTCGGTCAAGCTTGTGTTTGACTTGTATTTTCCTGGTACCTTGGTGGACCAGTCCTAGCGCGCCGATTACATAAGTCTGTGATAGACTCGGTCGTTAGTGGTATTTTTATATATGTTGTCTTTCAAAGGCAATATCCCCGTGCGTGATGCACTGCAGTTTATTTATAATATTTTTTTCATGACGGTTATTTTTCAGGCATTATACATAATGCCTTGGCTTCTGGAAAGTCATTTACAAAGCCTTAATTACATTCATAGGGCTCACACAAACACATACATATCGCCCACAGAACTCACGTTACATGAGCAGGCTACAATGATTTATTATTATTTTCTTTACAGTCACACAGGTGAACTGTCGCATTGTCAGCCAATCCTCATATTCCTCATGCCATAATCCTTGTTCCTATTGCGCCCAAACGAGGCTTTATCATTTTTATGTCCTTATGTTAAAGGCATTCTCATCACGCTATTTGTCATTCTATTCATACCTAATTGTCAGCGTGACCACCATTATATTCCATGTAATTGGTTCAACTTGTTCACAATCTGTTAAATCCTCATGAAAAAGGATCGTTACGCAAACACCGTAATTCTAATTGTCAGTCGTAATTTTTTGTCCATAGTAATGTCAGCTAAATAGTCGCTAAATTGTCAAGTTGTAAAATATCCGTAAGCATCTGTTATTATTCTAAAAAATGCATATCCTTCCGCCTGAAGGATCAAGGGTCAGTTAAATGTCAACTACAAATAATATCTACATACTCAAATGCTATTCTAGGAGTCCCTAAGGGTAAAAGTTCAGTTATAATATCTAGCATCTAAATCTGCAGGTGAAAGTACGCCAGTGAAAGTCTATCATCTCACTTTCCCCTACTTTCTCTTTGCCTAAAAATTATTGTAATTTCTTCTTAACTCCTTGGTAACAAGTCCGAATTTTTCTGGAGTCTCGAAAAGTCCTAGCGAGTTCTTTCCCCTATTCCCTACAAAACCCTACAGTCGCAAAAGATAAAATTCAATCCGTCAAAACCGTCAACAATCTCAATCCTTAAAAGTTAAACATCAAATTCCTCACTCACAACCAAAATTCTCAGTCACAAAAATCAAAATTCCAAACAATAATCCAGTCTACAGTTCAAATTCAAATCCTAAATTATCTACAGTCCAAAAGTAAAATTTAAAAATCCTCACAGTCAAATTTCTCAAATTCAAACATTACAATCCGAAAAGTCCTAAAAAGTACTTATACAGCAAATTCAAACTGCCTACTCACTCCCCCTACCGACTACCTATGCGCGTTATGGGCCTCAGCCGCCGGCTGCCATATCAACCTGTGTTAAAACGTGCCCTGCACGCAGGCCCTATCCTTTCCCATAGTCCTCGTGGCTTGCACTCATTCCGTTCTAAAATCTCAAGCAGTGCACAAGCCAGGAACTCGCAACCTCCGCCAGAGACTTCGAATAAATTCCCTTGGGCTTCTCCTCTTGATTCTATTGACTATAGCTTTTGGCACAAGTCTGTGTGTCCACACTGGTGAGTATTTTCGTGTAAAAGTATTGCAGTCATTTACTACTTTTGGCTAAAGGTCAGGCATTATTGTTGTACTAAATGAGTCATTTCTAGATTGTGTATAAGTAGTGTCAGTTCAGTTATTTTATTTGCCAGTCCTACAGTTTTTTTTTATGAGAAATATTTTATGCCAGTTAGAATTTTAAGTCCGTTATTTTGCATTGTTTCATAAGGTAATTCGTATATGTCTCAAAGGCTCAGTTTCGCTCTAGTCCAGTTACTTATTTTCTAAATTATTATTTTTAACCCTTATGCAGCCTCATTTAGTCCGAAGCGATTCGTCCGCAGCACCTAATGACAGCGATCAAGAGAATTGAACAGGACTGCTCCGTCACCTCAAGAATCTCAGGCAGCAATAATTCTCAACTTATAATTTAAATTGTCATTTTTTGTTCAGTTATCCCATAATTTTTGTTGTCTTATAATTTAATGTCTTTAAGTTAGCTCCTTCTGAACTAACTGGCCTTAGTCCTCGTACTTACAATTAGTTTTGACTTAATATTAATCCGTAAATTCTAAATTCTACATTTACTAAACTAATCAGTCATATTGTCGTGTATTAGTCTGTTAAGTATGATTCCGACTGTAACAGTGCAGAGCGTTGCACTGACTCAGGTCATCTCGGGTCATTCTTAAAGCACTCATGGTGGACGCATCAAAGTGTTTTATGCAACTTGCAGCCTAATTCTAAACAATTCTAAAATTAAGTATAATTGTAATAAGCCTAATTTAAAATCCTTGGTTAATAATTATGCCTCAATTCGGTCCTTCCACTATGTTCACTTCTCCTTGTCCTCATTGCCATCCATTTACCATCATCATTACTGCTGGCTGACATTGCATTCCATTTATTTTTCATTTTTTATCATCAGTTTATAATTTAATTTTAGTCATTCCTAGTCAATTTTACAATTTTTACATTCGTCCATTTTTTCCTACAGTTACACATTCCATTCACATTATGCCAAGTATAGACTTGCATACGTTTGTTCATCACCTGACATTGACCTCACATTCCACATTTCTACATTCGTCAGTAATTTTTTTTGTGTCCCCTTTGCGTTGATACTTAATTTACATTTTTCTAGATACTTCTAGACATTTTAGCTAGCACATAACTAGACACATAGCTACACATTTAACATTCTCAGTCGTTCGAACTATGGAATTTGTCTTAAATCCAGACATTTACACTAGTTTGCATAAAGCGACGACTTTTTCTAAGGCTTTGTTAACGACTTAGAGAAAACTAAGTTCCAATTTTTACTATTATTTCGACTTAATTGTTTTTTGTTCCCTTGCTGACATTTTACGGATTTATTTCACTGATTACATTGTATCTACAATACTTGTCGTCTCTCCAATCACTTAACGACATTACAGGTTTGTGCTTTATTTAGTTCGTGTGTGTTTATTTTTAAGCCTTTATGGGCTTCGTGATTTATTATTTTTTGACTGGTAATATTTTTGTCGTGCGATTATTATGATTTTTTGAGGCTAATTTTATAATGTTCAAAGTCCATTTTCAACCTTACTTGTCACATTTTTGCCTCCATTTACTCATTCATTCCTACATTTCCTTATGGTCCTCACCCTTTCTTTTCCTCCGGAATAAAGACTTGTGGTGATTGACCCTTATACGTTGTAAGCCTGATGTCTCACTTCCACCAATTTTTGTTATAGTCATGGCGTTCCCTCGTTCCATTCCACTTTGGCCTACGGACGTGGAGACTCCGGATTTCATAAATTTAGAAAGGCCTTTTTGTGGATTTTTGATAAATGACAAGGAAATGTGTGCAAGAGAACATGCTCTTCATGAGCACGATGCCTGTTGGTGGTGCAAGATGCCTGGAGTCGCCCACAAACCCTTTTGTCCATTCAGGGACTAGTGATTTCATTCTTTCGATATTATTATATATATTATTGTAACATGCCTAATTTTGCCATGTTTTAGTATGCAGGGTCATATAGTAGTCCGATTAGTCAGACCTGCCGCTTAGCCGCCTCCCAGGGGAAGGGAGAGAGATACATAAGACTGTTATGTAGACTTAGAAAATTATTATTTTTGTTGACGTTATACTTTTTATGTGCAATTGAACATTTGACTGATTTTCCATACATTTATCTAAAAGACTGATGTGAGACTGAACTTACATAATACCAGCGCTATTAATTAATTGTCTTTTATGTATGTGATAATGCTTTAATGTACCACAGGATGTCTGTGAGGTAACCTAGAGGACGGACTCATATTCAGTGCAGCGTTTATGGGTCTTGAATATTTTTATGTCTAGGTGATATGTATTGAATGAAATGAGACGAATGTTAAGACAGTCATGTTACTTATGTGTTACATTTATTGACAAATTATATACATTTATTATTTACCATTTATGAATTATATTTGACACTTATGATTTTGAGGAATTTCTGATTCTATGAATTGTTATGACTATGCGAGGAAGCGTGTTATATGTATTCTTTTTGTCCTTTATGAATTATTACTATTATTGTCTATGAGATTTATATGCCATGTGCGAAGTTTTGATCTATGAACAGCTATCATCAAGACACATCTCAAGACTTTGAAGACTAATACATTATTACTTAATGTAACATTATCTTTATTATTTTTGACATTCTATTATAAAACTAAAAATGACTTTACCAGTTGTAAGTCTACGCGTCCCCCGCGTTAGACCCCCCCTAGGGGAGGGGGGAATTGTAAGGGTAAATCTATGATTTACCCTTACCCTCATGTCTATACCACCCCCAATGTCCACCTACGCACATAGTCACTAATAAACATCAACAGTACTCTGGTAACCTTCATCTAACCTACACGCTTTATTTTCGGCTCTCCTCACATC
>JAQFXU010004595.1:0-13169 GCA_034693705.1 Spatulosminthurus flaviceps | reverse complement strand
ATAATTCCAGGTCTTTGTAAAAATAACAACTATGTAATTTATGGAAAAACACTTAAAATTTAAGCATAAGAGCTTGTATTTCCAGGATCAATCACGACTATAGCCGAGAGAGCGGGTATTGAACAAAATATTTTTTTTATGTTGGGGGCATTTGGTAGGGTCCGAGAAAAATATTGAAAAAATTCCTACATGCACCCCCTTGGCTGGGGGGAATTTCCCCCTTATGGATTAATTTTGGAAGTGGGCAGGCTATATCTCAGTAATGGATCATATAAATTGCTGTCTCTTGCGATGCCGTTATAAAGAGGTTGCACTGTATATGTATATATAAATAATTCTATAATTGTGTCTGTAAATCTGATCAGCACATGTACACTTGAGGAATGATAATTTTATTGTTAACGGCCGTAGTCATTAAAATCAGTATTTCACCCTTTGAATCGAGTGCACGTAGTGAGCGAGTCAATGTACAGGGAGAGATGATGAGAGACTAAGTCCACAATCCGAATGAGTTCATTGCAGGAAATTATCAATACAAATTGTACAAGCTCATTCAATTGATTTTTTTTAAACTGAAATCTCAAAACACGAAAACCTTGCTGCATACCTTCACTGAAAACTGCATAAGGGCGGTTGTCCCATTGCTCCAGCTCCAGCTGCAATTACAAAAACATTTTTCTGTCAACAAGGTATACAAATTCTTACCGTTACACAGTTAGTTCTGGAAGCGGAAATTTTTGCCCTAGTAGCTCAAACTCATCTTCCTCATCATAACTTGAGTCCATGGAAGAATAACGTGGAGTGAACTTGAATCTTTCAACTTTATGTCTCTACGTGGTATGCAGCCAATAGTATAGCAGATCAGTTTTCTTCCGTTATTTTAAGGAAAATTTCGGCTATTTTCAGGCTTTTTAATGAAATTGGTACACAATTTTCTGTTCCTCCCAAAAAATTCCCTTAAATGTCCTCAGCGGAAATAATTATGGTCAGGATTTATTTAGCGCTGATACATCCCAAAAATTTTAAAATGCGATATTTTATGATTCTTGAGGAGCATTGTGTTATGTAGAGCTATGGGCAAGCAGGTAATACCCTTCACAAATTACTGTGTGATTACCTTTCTTTCACATGAACAGGAAATCTGTATACGTTCAAAATATTACGGATTTTTCCATTTGAAATTCTTATGCCCAAAGGTTTTGACCCAACTCCAGTTAATTTACTATTACTTAATTTTAACAAGAAGTAGCAAGTATGGAAATTCCTTTAATATGGTAGGAGCACATTTAATAACTTTATTTTTAATATTGTGAAAGTATACATACATAGGGCTGGGTTAAAAATATTTAATGTTAAACATTATCGGGAAATTAATTAGTAAAATCTAGGATTGCAAAATAATTTGTTTTCACACCTCCCGTTCATAGTAATTATACCAAATAAATTTTTGATGAGGCGAGGGTTTAGTTCATAATGAAATGCTGTTCAATATTTGAATTGGTTGCATTAACTTAATAATTATGATTTTTTAAAAGTTTGCCAACAGAATAATAGTACCGTAACATACCGTAAACCGAAGGGTGCATTCAGCATTCAGCATGTTCAGAAATGCATATTAATACTACGAAGGTAAGCTTTCAAATAATTCAAGATACCAAAGCACTCTTATCAGTCCCTACTAGGGGGAAAGGTTCATGGAGAAAGTGACTATTACTTGATACTTCGCAGATGCCCATAGATGTACACCTCCTTTGACGTGTAGCTCATCATCTCCATTGATTTTTCAACATATACAAAAAATCATGCTGATCAAAAAATAATCCTCACCTGCCAAATTCGTAGGCAAGAGGTGACGCATTTCTTTGCTCCAAAGTTGTAAAACAACGAGGCACTGTAATATCAAGAGTCTAAAGAGTAAAAGGTTCATGGGAGCACAAGAGTTACATTTTCTTCACATTTTAGGTACATTTCACTGTGCGGAAAGAAAATTACTATTGAAAAATTGAAGGTAAAAAAACATGAGTTGAAATAATATTTTTTGGACGGGTTACAAATTACAAATTGGAATTGAGAAGCAGCAAGTACAGCATTCACATACATACATAGCCCATAGGATTGAAAAAGCACAGAACAAGAGGAATGCTTGAATCCAAAAAGTTTCTCACTCTTCCCACCAACAGAATTCTCTGTATTTTAGTACTACACATATACCTATAGAATTTGGGGATTACTTTTACATGCATACATATATAATTTGCTAGCAAAAGCAGAGATTACTTTTGAGAAATGAATTAAAGTCATCTCGGCGGCAGGAGGAGTGGATTCCAAAGACAACATGAATTGGTAGTTTGTATATTGATTTTGTACCACTGAACAGCAAACTGTTTGTCTTGTCCATGACTGCATGTGTTTAGCTTCTGTTATTACTACCTCTGCTCCTTCTGAACTGTATAACTACACTTATATACAGATCATCTCTGACAAAACGTAACTTTGGCCAATCTCCGTCTCCCTGATAAAGATCTTTCAACTTTTCATTGAGTTTCTAAAAACAATTATTTTCAAACAAGAGAAATTCAATTAACAGAGCAAATTTTCTATTAATTTAAGCCCTACAGTGTAGCATAGCTTGTCCATATTTTTGAGCTTGACCCAACTCATAAACCTAATGATAATTACAGAGATATTGTCAAGATCTCTTTTTAAAAAACGGAATTTTTAAAATGATTCACAAAAATTAATTAGGTTCGTAAATGCTAGATTTTTACCCCTCCCTTGAACATACCGGGAGTGAGGGGATGGCAGTTGGATTTTCAGAGGGCAGCGCCGTACCTATAACTAAACTATAGAGTTAAAGAAAATCTACCACATATTATAGCGAAAGTGAGAAAAAAGTTATTCATGGAAACTTCCAGCCAATTACTATCTCTCTCACTCTTTCCTCTCTACTTAACGTGAAATGTGCTCAAGAGTTTTTATGCATTTCCTGCATAACGAGCACAAGTTAACAGTGACTCGGTCTGGACTATTAGCAGAACTGTGACTACTATGAAAAGGTATACGGATAGAATGCTCGGAATGGCAAGAACCAGAAAGAGAGAGAGAGAGAGAGCGAGAGAAATGTCATATATGAGTTCTCACTCTGACCTGACAGTTATAGAGCAATTAGATGAATGAACTTTAACAGATTCCTCGGGCCAACTTCCTTTTCATTATTATCTTGTTTACGTGGGCCATCGACTTATACGAGCAGAAAAATATCTGCTAACACACTATTTAACACCTTTCACTTGTCATCACTATCTATCCTCACTTTTCCTATCAAATCAATCCCTTTTGCTACTCTTCTCCTCCTCACTTGTTCCATTTGGAATATGGTGCGGACGATTAAGCAATGCACCAACCAAACACACACACATGTACACTCATGAGTATGAGTAATGTATCTACACACACTCACCTATATCCGTACATAAAATGTGAGATTTGACAGAACATATGTAGTTTTTTTTTGAACGACGAAGCGAAGGTTGGGGGAAGTACAGGCTATTCGTAGGGCCAACCAACGCAGATACTCCGCTGGGTAATTTCATCCTCCTTCCCACTCAAAACTCCACCTTCTCTCCACATCTGACGATAGTGACTGAGAACCGGAGAAAAACCTATCCATCCATCATTTGAGATAAAACATCGTAAAAATTGCCAAATGCAGAATATTATTACAGCTTTTTTTCCTCCTTGTTTCTTTAAACCCGCTCTGGTAGTAGCGTCGATCCGAAGTCAAAGGAGAGAGAGAGAGAAAAAGAACATGGAACAGGAGCATCATGGTTAAATGTGAACGCCTTTTGACTTTGACTCATCAACTATGATGCTCCTCTACACACTTGGAGTAGTATAGTATCTCAGCGGATATGTACGGAGTATAAGAGAGAGTCAGTCAGCCTCCAGCAAACTTTCATCCATTCGAGCCATAAAACGTTCAATTTTATTTTTTCTCTCTCAATTCTCTCTCTCTCTCATCTCATGGCCTCCTTGTAAAAAGAGAAAACCAGCTGGCTCCATATTGACGGACATTCTTCATTCTCTCTTCCTCTCTTCCCTTTTCATTCAGCCTATGCATACGCTCCCTTTCTATCTTTCTACCTATTATTACCTCTACACTTCTCAATGCTTCTCAGTGTGTACTAAAAATTATCGCAGCCCACCAGCTGCACCTGACTTGACTCCTTTACCAATTTTATGACTTCGATTTCTTTCCCAAACTTATATACATTCACCTACATGAAGCCCCATACTTTAACTTTTCCCTTTTCCTCCTTCAAATCATTTTTTTTATTTCTTCCCATTCTTTCAAAGGCTTGACCGACCCGAGTTTTTTAGCAAAAACTCTTGCGGAAGATTGGATCGCACTGGAGAGCTACAACTTCCTCATGAACGCTTTGCCTTTATTGGTACGAGTCAAGGCCTATGGCTTCACGTCATGAAATTAATGAGGATTAATTAAATACATGGGTGTATATGTAATACATGATACAACTATTTTTCCATGTACGTATTTATATCGATATCATGAAACAAATTAAAATGTGTGGTTCATTCACACTTTTTCTCACCCCTTGGTCCATATTAGAAGTTGGTGGCACAAAGTCACAGCCTTCTTCACGGAACACTTCCAAATCCCACCCGCTAAGTAAAGTCCTGTCCTGCCCTGCGTATTCCTTGTCTCCCATTGCCCTGTGTTTTTGGTCCATTTTTCATTACCATTCCATGATTTTGTGTTGGACGGGATTGGACTGCTCTCCACTGAGAAATTGAGAAAATTCTCGGATGAGTTTTCATATGCTACATTCAAATATAATGACATAATAATTTTCTTGTGGTAGAGAAAAACAGGTGAGAAATAATTTATTATGCATTTTAAGTAAAACTATAGTTTATATGAGGAAAAGAGGAAGGCTGCGAATGTTGTATTTGCATAACATCTTTAATACCAAGGGAACTGAAGGACAAGTTGGTGGTGCTGTAGTTTGCCCCTTTGTAAGGGTATTTCTGGATGAGAATGACCTTTAAGTATGGAAATGGTTGCGAATTTTCAAGCCCCAACAAGAGGAATGATTTACGTTGAAATTGATAGGTGATTTTGAGTGTTAATGTGTGTTGCAGGGTTTGTAGTTTGTACACTACTGTATTAGACGGGCTCTACAGAAGGAATAACTCGACAGTGAAACAATTAAGAAGAGGGTTCTAGTTGCGTCCGTTGTTTGTTTACATTGTTATTTAGGTGGAAAGGAAGATAAAGGAAAAGGACAAGAGGCTGCTCGACCTACCGCTTTCTGATTATTTATTTTATGAAACACATTGCGGATCTAATGACTTGAAGCTACACCAATATCTTTCATCTCGTAAACACCCGCCGACATTGTTTCCAATACCAAAACCATACTTATGCTCAGAGACTTTTAACATACGATACGAATCTTCCGCTCGATATCCTTTTCATTGTCAGTTAGTGATGAAATGTTACTTAAGATTTAGTTAAATGCTCTTGACAAGACCAAAAACTTTAAAGAATTCACATATATCAATGTGCATGTGTTTATACTACAGAGCTAAAAACCGGCAACGAAACACCCATTGTCAGCAAGATTGTTCCTCATCTTCATAGCATACACGCCAAATCATGGACGAGGCGTGACTTTTTCAAGTTTCTTTTATCTTAACTTTCTTTATGTAATACAAAAATATGCATGTCAAACTCAATTAAATTAAAAGCAAGGGCTTGATTTTTCAACTTATACACACTGACTTCTTGTTTCGAGCTTACAATCAATTACTATTAAAAGGTTCATGAGGCACATCTCCCCGTTTTAGATTTTACTATAGTAAATTCTTGGGGCTTGAAACAATGTAGAGAGTAAAACGTTTTCATGAACCTTCAAGTTTTGCTTAGCATCAGTACAGTCCATACGATGGGCCTGTAGATTATAACTATGTTTTTATGAATATATGAATTATATTTAAAAATGCGTAGTACACAGGAAGGATCTTACTCTGAGATAAAAATTTGTTCAGAAGACACTTAATGTATGCATTCATTGACGGTTTGACATTCAAATCGGCGCTTTGTACTGGTACGGTGCATATAAGAAGTAACCCGATAGCGTGCATGGAATTTGAAATCATCGATCCTATACATATTGGAAGTATGTATTATTATTGTTAATTGATTTTAGATCTCGGCATTGCATTGTAGAAAAAAATCTATACTCCTATAGATATTCTGCATTTTGTCGGCCTGTGTTCGTGTATTCATAGGATAAGTTCATCTTCCTCTAGACACCAATAGTGAAATGAAAAGTAAACCTACAAACACTGTCAATTTTCGTATTATTTACAGTCACAAGAAAAAGACTGTCTGGACCGGAGGTTGTTTCATCCAACTTGCAAGCAGGCAGGATTCCCTTTTAAACTTTTAAAGACAACATATCCTCAAAATCATGTTGCTCATATGTAGCGAGGTGGGTGGGATTCTCACATCTATACTTTGTCTCTTCGGATCTGCCTTGTTGTATATACACCCCACACTTATAAAATGAAAGTGCTCAGAAAATGAAGCCCCACATGTAATAATAATATGTAATGTACGAGGGATCCCGTTACATTAATCAAAGTAGGACTTGAATGTGAAATAAAGTTATTAATATTTATAGAATTTGACGCTATTAGTACATAGATTGAGAGATAATTAACAGCGCAAGCATGACTTGGCTAAAGGTTAGGATAATGCAAGATAACTTATCACAAAGATTCCTTTACACATATTACATCTGATGGGTGCATCCCTCACACAGGAAAAAAAATCCCCTGTCGGTATTTCACGGAGTCCTTATAAATATATACTCCTTCACACGTATATATATCAGAAAATTTAAATGCTCTTATATACATGCATATGCACACAAGCATGTATGTACATGACTAATGTGAAAGTACTTAACTCCTTGCTTGATGTCTTCGGAAAATAACACTACAACTTACAAGTTTTAGAACAGAACGCAGATCCGAGGAGAACGCATGTCTCGTTCCATGTAAAAGTGTGAGTAAGAATGTTCAAACATGCTCATCTTTTTGATGTTCCAGCCTCCTTCCAACACTTTTAACAACCCTATGCTCCAGATTTGTAACGGAGCAAATAATACTTTTAGTCTGTACGTGGCTTTCGTCAATGTTCGAGCATCTTTCAGGGGAGACATATCTCCTCAAAACAAAAATCCTTTCGTACCATCTCTCCCCGTACATTTGTAAGTTTCCCTTTTTTTACGTATGGAATTGCATTGTACTCTCTCTCTCTCAATCAGTTAAAGCAAATGAACAACTTCAAACTACAAAACCACGGGTCTCTAAAAAAATCCCCTATTGTCACATTAATAGCTGGGAAGTCGAACAGTTTGCAATTAAACAGACATCCTAGGAACCTTTCTGTAGAGAAACGACTGTAAATCAAATGTGACCGTTTTCATTATTGTGAGCAATAATAATTTTTTCGGAAGACTTGGTTCATGTTCCTCGTAGGCGGAATCTCGGCTTTGAAGACGGAAGGGAGAAAAAGTATAAACAAGAGCAAAAAATAAAATACTATTAAAAATATAACAAGTTTATATTAAAATTGTGGTCATGAAACTGGATAATTATTACATGAGAGAATCCAGGATGATGGCATCTTCTAGTTCAAGTGCTCCCCTGACCACCACCCCAAGTGGAGTCACTGGCTCGTCACAGGAAGACTTCTATCATATTAACCCAGTGCCAATGAGTATTCCAAATAGTAGTGGCACTACTCCTAATAACAATGTACATAGTCACAGTAGTACCACCAACAATCACAATTCCCAGCCAGAGGTCCATCATGACAGCAGTAACAACAACAGTAGCAGCAACTCCAAGAGCAGCAACAATGTTGTGGGAACTGGAGTTGTGAAAAAGTCCTCGAATTCTGCTAACAACAGCAGCAGCAGTAACAACAACAATACTCAAAATTCCGGAGGAGTGGGCAATAGCCGGAGACAAGAGAAGCCTCCGTACAGTTACATAGCCTTGATTGTGATGGCCATACAAAGTGCACCCACCAAGCGATTGACTTTAAGTGAGATCTACGGATTCCTTCAACAACGGTTCACATTTTTCCGAGGCTCTTATCAAGGCTGGAAGAACTCCGTGAGACATAATCTGAGCCTTAATGAATGCTTTATTAAACTGCCCAAGGGATTGGGGAGACCCGGTAAAGGTCACTATTGGACAATAGACCCTTCGAGTGAGTACATGTTTGAGGAAGGAAGTTTCCGAAGGAGACCTAGAGGATTCCGGAGGAAGTGTCAAGCCTTGAAGCCCTTCAATTATTTCCCTTCAAACTCAGCAACACCTTCCCTTGGGTCTGGGGCCAATCCTCCGAACAACGGTAATTCGACGAGTAATGGAGAGGCACTGGCCGCAACAATGTTTCCTTCTCATAACAATGGCCAAAGTTCTTACGAAGCTTTTAGTAGCTACCCTAGTACGCCTGGAGGGTCGGGGGGTCACAGTGACTACACTGGACAGATTCCGACGTCATCAATTTCCTCATCCATTATACCTTCGATTGGTGTGGGAGTCATTCAAAACAATCCCTTTGCCTTCAACACCTCAAATACTACCATTAACAACAACAATAATTCTCATCTCAGCTCATCCACGAATAATCCCAGCAGCACTGTGAGCAATAATGGGAGTAATGACAGTAATGTCACTCCTGGCTCTCACTTTCCTCCAGCTTTTGACTCCAGTGCGGGTACTAGCAATCTCATTTATGCCAATCAGTACAGTATTTACAGTTGCGGTGGTGACTATGAAAGCAATTACTGCTTGTCTTCAAATTTCAATGAACTCCCATCCACCTCCCAGCCCAACCACATGTGGCCTCTCAACTAGTCATCTCCTCCACTCATAAGCATCACATCACCTTCAAGTACAATTTTACCTGTATACTCTACACCAGCCACATAAAAGTACTATAGAAGTGACTCCACCTTCGCTCCACCCTTTCCTCATGAGCAGCTATATAGGACCACCGCTTAGCATTTATCAATTTTCACTGTGGAGGTAAGTGTATGAAATTATTACATATAGAGAAACTTGGCCATGATATTGTAAGATATTGTTACTTTAGACAAATTTCTTCCTGTTAATTTCCTCTTTTTCGAATGTTAAATGAACTAGCTTGAAATGCCTGTACTATCAATGCGGTTAAAAATCCTGCAGCCCCGTTAAAATATTTCGTACTTTATTTCTTAATTTGGAAATTACATAGGCCTACCCAAATTTTTCCATCCATCCCAATCTGGAGAGGATTACTGCTAGGAGTTAAGCCTTTAAATTTTTTGTAGTTAGCAGTAAAATATACATGAAACGTCCTTGCTATACCAGAAGATATAGTAGCATTGACACTTAGCCACTGTAAACAAACATTTTTTGTTTATAACAAATGGGGTAGCTGACTGAGGACTGAGAAGAGAATGAGTGGCACAACATTAATTACAATGGAGAGGATATTCGATATTCTTACGCAGGGACTTTATTGCACATTGCATTACAAAGGGCGAGCAGAGAAGGAGAGTGTAAAGTTTTCAATTAGAATTATAGCTGTGAGTTTGAAGTTTTGCAAAGACTCTTGCAGGTAGATAGATAGATCGAGGATTTAAGGTTCTGAAAAAACTTCAACAAAGGGACTAAAACGTTTAGGAAAACTTACTATGTAATGATAGAAAAACACAGAAATGACAAGATTATAGGCAGAGAAAGAAATGCGGGTTGCCCCAAGCATATTTGTGTCAATTAACCAAAAGATTTACAAAATTTCTCAATTTGTTCACGGTTTTCTGTGTATTTACCATGTAATGCAATACTTGTAAATAAGCACACACATATATAGTATAATAGTATAGACAATATCCTTCAGAAGAAATGAGCCCAGGGAAATATTTGTCTAGATGGCCGCTTTTCATTTGGCTCCTATATAGTCGATTGTGTTTTTGTAAAGTTTCTAAATATTATTTTACAATGTCAAAATGTTTACACAATATTCCAGTAATTTTATTATGGTTAGGTTAGTTCTACACTTGTTTTTTCCTGTACAACAGTTTCAGTTCTCAGCTGATTCAAAAAAAGTGAATGGTAGTTGTTTTATGACTTTATGAGCATTTCCCTTTGTACGAAATATTGAATAATTATATTTTATTCGATTCTCTTGAAAATATAATGGTATACAACAAGTCTTTGCTAAAATTATGGGAATCACATATTTTTTCAGATGGACTACGCTCACTCCACCTTCTGCTGATCTTCAAGTGTCTTATTGACGACAAATCTATAGTATTTCTTGGTTCATTCGCAACAAATAATTAGAAATTTCGCCCACCATTCAAATAGATTTTTTTAGTCAGGTTTGTAAAGCTGTCAAGATTGTAGACTTGTTCAAATTTTACTACACCAATAGTTTAATACACTACTCGTATATACAGGAAATTTAAATGTGCTCTATGTAATTTCCCCTTTCTCAAATAATTTTGGTCGTTTTATAGCATCAAGGCAGGAGACTCATGGGAAAAAATATAAATCGTTGTTTCTTATTGCTGTAACTAGAATGTTTGAAAAAATCTTTATCAACCATCCGCTGTTAGCTCTTGAATTGGAACATTTTAAAATAAATTAAGGAAATAGGGCTTTTGACAGATAGCGATTAATTTGACCTTTCGTCAAGGAAACGCGGAATACTTGGGCGGACAACACGTTTTTTCGCACACGGCTCTGTGGAACATGAAACATAAAACCAGTTTTTCGCGCGTTATCTTCCATCACAAATACCCAAGGTATGTAAGGATTTTCGTGGATTATTTTTTGTGTCTGCAGGTGAAGAATGCTGGTGCTTTTTTAGCTGTTGACTAAGTATTGCAAGAAAATTTGAATGTTATTCCAGTAAATTGAATATTCTTGCTGACAAGTGTAGTATTCTTGAATTACACTTGACAAAATTAAATGAGAGGAAAAAATGAGTAAAATTTTCATGTAAGTTTGAAATACATAAGTATAGAGGAAAGACTCTCAGAAAAACTTTTAATGTGTTTGTATCTACGTATGCCTAAGTTTGTTAGGTGAGGAAGGATGAAGCTTTCAAGTAAAGGAAAATGATTTGTGTGCTTCATAGGAAAGATGGTATTTTATCGGCATTTGCTCTCAAAAGTATTGATGTCCAGCTCTGAAGACTGCAAAGCGCCTGCATACTTTTGACGACAACAAGGAAGAATATCCAGGAGAATGGAGCGTTTGTATTGAATTTTGTTGTCGGCACTTCTTTGTTTCTTATTTATTCCTCTGACTTCCTGATTCAGTCTTTGTTGGCAGTTTTACCTTACCTTGTATACTTAGATATACCATGAATGTCCAAATGGTTTATTGCGGCCTTGATATTGGTGTAAGTTTTATACTTTTTGGGTTCTCAAGTTCTGATTTATGGGTTGAAAGCTTGAAAATATTTACGGTCTAGGAATAGATATATCATCATCATGTGAACTTACAACCTTGATAAGTAATAAGTAATTAGGATTTTTTTGACTCGATCTTCACGTATTTGTAGTCTGCTTCAGACATGTACTCCGTGTATTTGTGTATACTGTACGTAATAACAAGCTTTTACTCACAGTCATGTAAGAGTATAGGAGTTTTAGACTAAAATATATTTATATAGACAGTTAATGTATTAAAATATTAGAATGAATAAATGTGCGTGTGCGTACCACAAAAATTGGAAAAATCTTCAAACATTATTATTGTTTTGCTGCAATTTTCAGAAACATTTCTTCGGAACTGAGTAATTCGTTTTGGAATCATTAAAACTTCTGCTGAGGTTTTCATTGCCCTTTGCACTTGCATCTGGGGAGAACTATATTTTCAGAACAGCATGGATTTTTGGTTTTTAAACTCAAATTATTGTAGACAGATAGCAGAAAAATTAAATGCAGGTATAACAATAATTATTACTGTACCTGTGACAGTCAAAAACTTTATTATTGTAGTATTATTAAAGGGATACTATACACGACACCAAAAGCTACTACGTTTTTCTCATCTCTCAGAAACTCTCAATTTCACCCTGAGATGAAAATTACTATGGAATATCTGTGGAAATGGCTTATAAATGGTTTATAATAGGAGTACTTTGAGGGATTAGTAACTTATACATAAAAGAAATGCAAAATAATCGAGTTTGAAAAAAGTCGACCATCTATGACAATGACGTACGAATCCGGGTAACATGGAAGCACATGTTGACCCAAGCGTCTTTAGACATTACTCAAACTCCTTGTTTGCTGGTAAATTAAGCGAGAAAAAAATATCTCTCGTTAAAATACATATAATCCTCCGAACCGAAAAAGCGAAATTCGTGCTTCTCCTCCCAGTGTCATAGTTTGTGAATGCGTTGCGAAGAAATGGGAATTTTATTGCAAATTTTGAGAAAAAGAAATTTGATAATTTTCCGTTGAATTATGTGTAAAAGAATTGACAATTTTACTGGGAATTATGGACTTTTGAACTAGTGAGATTCATTCCAGAAGGTTGTTGGTCTTTCGTAAGATTTCAAGGTCTCCGTAATAAACTGGTTGATTTCCGACACGTATAGCTGTGAAAAATTTCACCAAATTATATTTCGTTGGCATAATTCTAACGTCTGTTCTAAACCGTAATTTTAATTCCAAAATATCCCAAATCCCGGCTCTAGTTGTTTCCAGACCTTGGCATATTAAAATTGAATCATAGCTAAAGCTTCCGTACTATTCATTTGTTCTAGTAGAATCGGACTTTATCCATTTTGGCTGTGAAAATTTGAGAAAATCTCGAGTTAAAAGTATTTTCAAGAATTATAACTCACAAACCAGAGTAAGGCGGGCTTTAGAATTAGTGCGATGATTTGCAGGATGTACCCTTAGATATTTACAATTCGATATGTAATCTCAAATCACGGAACAATGACTGACCATGCAAATTATTATTATAGTTTAGCCCCTGCTGGAGCGGCACGCATAGTTGTATGCTTACCTCAGGATAGTTGCGGTAAAGCAAGACATGATAGGATATCCTTC
>JAQFXU010004594.1:0-13169 GCA_034693705.1 Spatulosminthurus flaviceps | reverse complement strand
ATATCGTCGGGTAAAGTTCAAAAGGCGCTATAATTTTGTTTTTCCCATAACGTTACGAAAATTATAGCGCCTTTTGGACTTTACCCAACGATATAAAAGACATTGTAAACTCATATTTGAACTTATCAACAACGTAAGTAAATAAAAGATGAGGTGGAATTTTATAAGGAGGAGAATAGTGATTATTATGTGCATCATACGGAGGGAAAAATGTCATTTGATTTTAGAAGGTTTTTCTAATCCGAACCAGTTTTACCTGAGCTCTTGAGCATGGAATAAATAATAGTACATATCTCCTATGTGTGCTTTTACACAGAATTGGAAGACTGTGTAAAGCTGTGTAAGCTGCTTATAAAGAGAGAAAGAAAAGGGGTTATTTTTCCGCCTCAGTTTGAAATTATCATCTATCCTGTTTGCTCCTTAGAAATAATAATTGTTTTTTTTTTCACCTTTAAAATAATAATAATTATGACGGAACAAAACGGACGCTTCTTATAATTGAATATGCATGGGACTTTGTATGGGAGGAATGTGTAAAGTAGAGGAGAGGGAACAAAGTGAGATAAAAGCTTGGAGCTTTCTCAATGCAATAAACTTTTCCATCCTGACGAGTTACACTCTCCCAGTAATTAAAAAGTCTGCATTCTGTCAAAAAAAAAAATCCTTGCGTGCAGATATACAGAGAGCCAAAAAGGCACCTCCAGTCTATAGAACGCTTATAGAAATATCATATATGTTAGCCCCAGAAAAAGAGATTATGCCTTTGTGTACATATTTACTCACGTCCTTACATGCACAAAAAGAATATCCAGTGGGAAATAATAAGTGGTCACAGTTTAGCGACTTTGTTCCCTATTCTCATATCATTCTCTCCTCTTGATAATTTAAATATCCTTTTTTTTGTAATAATATTCCATAACCTCTCAACGTTTCTCGTGTCTCTTCATAAACGATATAACTTAATTACTCATAGAATTATTTGAGAGAGCATATAGGTGAGACTACACATGAGCATTCAATTGATCCAGTCGTGTAGGGATGGAGTGATAGGAAGAGTCTCGCTATTCTCTGAACATAATTCAACCATAATCAAGACCATTAAACTTTTCTGTAATATGACACATTTTTTGACGAGGTACAAGCAATAGTTTTGCTTGTTTAAATTCTCCCTTTGTTCTCTTAATTATTTTAATTGTTTTAACTATACACTGAATAATTCCAATTAAAATATTTATATGCCCAAATATGTAAAACGGCCAATGGCAAAAGTCACATAGAGACATTTCCTGTTTCACCGTAATTATTAGAGGAAAAAGCTCAAGGGCTAAAGAGCAGACCTCATCGTGTACATGTCACTTTAACGTCAATGTCCATCAATGTGTGAATGCTCCTGCTTTAATTCGCATATAATTAGTTTAACTAGCCGTCACTAATTATCTTTAAATTCATACACATGGAAGAAGCTAATATGCACGTGCATAAGGAAATTACACATGATTTTTATTTATTTTTTACTCTTATTTTTTACAATACCTATTACATTTTTTGAAAAGAAAAGAGCATTATCAACATCCTTTTCCCTCGTGTATTTTCGGATCTTATCTTATGACATTTTTTATTGGGCACAAATACTGGCCCAATTTTTCCAATTTAGAAAAATATCATTGACATTTATATGTACTCTTACGTTCAAAATGCACAAAAGATATACACAAGCTGACATTTGTAAATGCACAGCCGCGGAAAATCCATATTTGATTTGAGGCGAGCTCTGCCCAAAATTTGAATTTGGCGCCAAATTTAAAACTTACGCTCATAAGTTTTACCATAAGGAGCTTATATGTATTAAATGGACTGTAGGAATTTTGGGGAGGAAATTTGAGTAGGAAAAAAACTATATTGGATATTTTATGACAATTCAGTCCTTCATCAAATTCCTCAACGACTCAAAGTCCTTTCCGGAATTTTATACAGAAATTTACGCTTGTGGAGGTCAGGCATGGTGATAATTATTTAAGAACCATTAATAGTCCTTAATCCTTCAGTAACTAAAACTGACCATAAATTCCAAATACAGGAATCCACAAAAATATATTGCCTTTCTTTTGGAAGCACACCCTAAATTTCTAATGTTCTACAACTTTTAGGAAGGAGGGCTTCCATGAGAGACAAAGGAGAGCAAAGCGAGGAAAACGGACATAACATTTTTTTCTCGGATAAGATTTTAACTTGAATTTTACTTTCATCCTGTGGAAAAAAAATCATTCACGCAATTTCCCCCTTATCCCATCCTTCTTCCCTTTTCCGAATAATACACAATTTACAAAAACAATAAAAAATTCCAATCCTTTTTGAAAAGTATCCTCCCCCAACACGCAATCATTCGATATACTTCAAGCCTTTCCCTTCACTTCCCTTTACTATCCCAGGACTACTAAACTACTACTCCTCTTAGCTAAATACAAAAGTTAAGTCATGGCATGTTTTTATTACGACATTTTTCAACCTCCTCCAAATACTTGAATATAGTCGATACTCTACAGATCCTCTCACAATCAATACACACACACACACATTTTATAACATTTATCACTACTATAAAGTATTAAATACAATATAATGGGAAAAAAATGTATAACTACCTCTTCTGCCTCTAATGAACAACAAATTTGATGGAAAAAGCTAGAGAAACACACGGAGGTTTTTTACAAATGCTACTCCTCCGAGGATGAGAATAATACAAGAGACATTGAGAAAATGTAGTTGCATGTTTTTCAACAATATTTTTATTTGAAAGCTCAGGTAAATTCAAGACGATCACTCTCATTGTTCAAGGGTTTCCAGAGTTTTGTTCGTGTGTAACTTTATTCTTTTTCATTAAAATCATTAACCACTACTTACTACGCTTCTCCCTATGAAATATGCAGAGGCATCTTAATATGTAAATATTCAATCATGTGTAGTCCACAATAATGGAAGCACATGGTGAAGGAGTCCAAGTCATGAATCATCATTATACATACATTTTCCCCTCAATTTCCTCTGTGTCAGCTCATTCTCTTTTTTCCTTATAACAATAATAATTATAATTTCATAATTTATACACACACACTCACTCTGTGGAAGCTTAGGAGCAATTATAAATTCATGTAATTTCAAATCAAGGACAGTGACATTAAAAGAGTCATTTTTTTGAAGGTTTTCCCCAATTGTTTAGACAACATTATGAGTCTCCTTTTCACTCGTACCCTCACATATAGAAAAATATGAAGGCGTATCATCCTCAAAGAGCACCAGGACATGCAATAGATAATTCACTACTTTATTTTTATTGTCACAAACAATCAAATTTCCCTGTCAAACTTTTAACACAGAAAATATTACCCTTTATAATATTTTTCCCTTCAATCTTTTCTATCTAAAAAAAAAGTTATAATTACTGTGCTAAGGAGATACATTTGAAATAATAAAATACAGTGTTCCACCAAAAAGTGCTATTTTTCTATTCCAGATCCCCTACCATGTACTTTAATATTTAGGATGACAATGTTAATTATAATTACTATGTAAATGATGGATTTTTCTCCTCCTCCACAGGAAAAGGAGTTTGGGTTAAAATTTCATTGGAATCAAAATACAGTGTTTAAAGGGACAAAAAGTGAGGATAATATCTACATAATATTTAAACAAGGTAAAAGTCCCGAGGATTCCCACCCTTTTAGAGCATTATGGGAGGGAGTGAGTTTTTTTAAAATCTCCCCTATCTCACGTGTATAATTACTTGAGGTAATTATGTAAGTTCCTTAGGTATACAGAGCATACTTGGATAGAGAAGGGACTGTACGCACGTAACGTGTAGGTTGTAAAGTGGAAAAATAACTTAACTGAGCCTATCCTAATCTATCATTTTGTTTGAATGACAAAAAGTCGGGTAATTTCCACCAAATGCTCACTTCCGCTCATAATCTACACTTACATTCAACTTATACTCAATTCAATTCTCCTACAGTTAATTACAGACGAGAGAGCGAGAGTCGTACTTTCAACCCTTTTGCTCTTCCACCAGACGCTTTTTATGAATGAAATAATACAATTTATTTCATGGGGAAACAAAATCTGAGGTCTAAAACCTTTTTTTTCTATCAAAGTAAAAATAATAATAAAGTTGACTAAACTTTATACACACTCCATGCAAAAATATTACCCTTATTGCCCTTATCCAGTAATGGGGAAAAAGTCCGGATAAATGTCCGCTTCGTATCCCACTACTCAATAGTAATAAGTAATTATGTATACGTTATGGGAATTAATAGCCTTTTCTTTTTCCACAGTTTTTCAAGAACAAACGTTTTAGTACATTTTATTAAATTTAATTCTCCCGAAAAAGACGCACGATACATCTCTTATCTCTCTTTTGAGTTCTTCCTATCCTTTTATATGTAAAAGCATTTCATGTGAACAATACATAATAATTATTCCATATGGCTCTTATAAAAGGATATTTTCCAAGGAATTGAAGGGCTAATAATATGTTGTAAACTGCACATGCAAATAATTGTCAATCAGGATTTCTCGAAATGAGAAAAAATCTTTTTCCTGGGAACTCTCATAAAAAATTCCATGTATATTTTCCTCCCACAAATTCATAATCGTATTTGATTACCAATAGGGTTTATCAACTTAGGCCACTACGACGTAGTGAATTTGAAGAAGAAGGTGAAGAAGCCAATAAAAATGTAGGCAGAGAAAATTTACAAAATCCCTCAATTACAAAAAAATGTTTGCATTTAAATGGAATCTACAAAAATACTAGAAGATAAGCGGCGGTCCACTTGTACGAAATTATAGAGCAAGTTTTATGTTCTGTCAATGCATGGCGGAACTGTATGAGGACGAAGGGATGAAGACATCAAATGGAACTTTATAGGAATTGAATAAAGTTGTTGCTTATTTGAGTATGTGTGTGTGTGTGTGTGTGTGTGTGTGTGTGTATAAAAATTGACAAGAGCTGATTACACTTTAGTGCGGTTCATGACTATTGTGACAAGGATATAAACTGTTAATTAACTATTTCAAAACGAGGATAAATAGCCTTTCCACACATTTCCCTCCATGCTTGAACTACGAGTACTTAACTGGACTACTTACTACATTTACTTTTATGAGAGAAAAAAATAGACTCATTAAATAAATTAAGCCTTTATGATATCTCGTTAAAGTTGTTTGTAATGACGGGACTAATATCCGAGTATTTCCCTATAGCCACTTATTACCCTTCTTCTCTCCACAGTATAGACATAGCTATAAAACATGCATATATCCCTTTTCTGCACTACACAATGTTTACTAAATGTTCCTATACTCTGTCATAAACTCTGGGATGAAACAATCTTTCAATAATGTCCTAGTAAAAAATGATTTTGCGTGTGTGTACAAAAAGATGGGAGATTTTCTACACACAAAAATATACATAAAAGAATAAGTGAGGAAAAATGTAAAAGTTTTGTACGTTTTGAACAAGTGATATAATTCCTAGCCTTTCGTCATTTTAAAGTTTCTGGTAAATAGTACAATAATTATTATTATTAATCTTACGTACGTACATAGAGAAGGAGAGGACAAAGGGACGGAATATTATACTCAAGCATGTAATAGTTTAAGATGGGGAATTTCTTGCCCTAGGCTTGGAGTATAATAGAGGGAGAGAGACAGTTAAGATGAAGCTACATGTAAAAATTAGTTTTATGTCTCAATAATAAAATGGCAAGGTAACAGGAGTTTTAATGTGGGAACAAACTCTAACTCTCCCTCGTATATTTTGCCCCTTAACTTGAACCTCTTCTCTCTCAAAGTGTAGTGTCTCTGTGGTATAAAAAATGCTTTTTTTTATTAGTATTTACTCTCAATTAGTTTCTGGAATATTGTTCCTACTTGTCCTCCAAGTCATTTTCTTTTGTAAACATACATACACATCCGCTCATCATCATCCACCTCACAAAAAAGTAATAAAATTAGAACCTCAGTCATCTCATGCGTTTCTTCCTCTGCCTGGTGTGCACATACGCAGCCATACATTGCTCTTCACACATTTCTACCGACGCGTCTGCTAAAATTCATAAAAGGGGCTAGCTCCAAGAAATTCTAATGGAAAATAGTTCGGCAAAGGTGGGAGTGTGGAGTCTTGAAAACTAAACCGCTCATGGATTTTATCACTTTTTAGTACTTTTTTGTACGGACACCAGCCCTTTTTCTATTTAGCCGCGGACGTGTATTTGATTTTTAATGTGTAAATTTTACTAAAATATGTACGTTCGTAGGATGGAAAAAGTAGAAATAGAATTTTAAGGAACCTCTCAATACAAACAAATCATGATAGGGAAAATGTCTAGGGAAATGGATTACAAATGCCTATCTATTTTGGAGTATTTTGTAGCAATTACTCTCATATAAAGGGTAGGACATTTGTAGACACATGCTAAATAATTACAGAATAATAAATACAGGCAAATGTTATTGAGCTCTTACTAAAATATGATAATAATTGCTAGCGCTATATTTTCCCTCCCTATACTCTCATACGGGCCCAATTGACTCCTAACACTAGTATATTTTGTCATATGAGTCATAGCAGTACTGCACCTGTACAAAACATATAGAGAAATTATATAAGGCTTATTTATTAAAAGCATTTAGGGCTGGGGTCATATTTTTACGAGTCTCATATTAACTTGGTCTCTTTCTCTCTCTCTCTCTCTCTCTCTCTCTCTCTCTCTCTCTCTCTTATGGGAGTAAGTTACGAAGGTATAGAAAAATGTATTTATGGGGAAATGGTGACTCCTGGAGAAGTAAACACGAGGTAGGATTAGAGAGAAAACGCTATCATCATCCCATCATCATTTGACCAAAGGTTAGGACTAAAGGCTCTAAACGGCAGGGAGCTAATGAAGGAGTAAATGGAGTCAATTGGTAGGAGCTAAATAAAATGACGTTAAATGCCAAGCGATTGGCGTAATTTCTCATAAATGCTAACACACGAGTACTAAAGTATGTACCACTACATCAGATCCTATCTTACGGCCCATATGAATGCATTTAAAAATAATTTGCAATAAAATATTGCCAGCATATTTCATATGAAACTATGCACTTCAAAAATACATAATAAATGCATATATACACCTATACTTTTTGGCTACTACATATTTACTATGTATGTAGGAAAAATAGAACTTACTATTAGGAGAGGAGTTGTAGCCCCAACCAAGGAGCGGCAAAGCCCAAGATGGAGTAAGTGGTGAAATGGGTGAGGAGTAGGATCTGGACGAGGTTGGACTATGTTCAGGTGTGCCAGACATGGAACTGAAAGCTGAGTTGGCCCTCCGAACGGCAGCTAATAATTTTTCTTCATGACTGCTTCACACAAATATATGAAAGAAAAAAAAGAGTCAAATATTAATTCAAGCCATTTCACATTATTCATAAATAATTATTATTATTTCCTGTAAGAATTTTCTCTTGAGCAATTTGCTCAAGTTAAAATAAGAAAAAAATAGTCAACTAATTTATCCTTAAATGGAAAGCATATAATTGGATTATGTACATTAGGAAACTATTTGTCCCTCCTCATAGAAAATATTTAGCGTGCTATAAAAGTGGATATGTAAGCACCTCGAACCCAATTCGTTGACACCAATAGACCAACCCGGGGCTCCTTTCCGCAAATATCCCTATATCTAATTCCTACGTACGCTCTGTTCTATCGGAAAAGTCTCATATGGTAATTCAAGGAAATTGCTCCATTTATTTCATAGCAAGATTTTTTTTAGACTAGCAAAATTTCTCTAATTAGTTGGACAATTTTCTCCTATATTTTTCTCCACATAAATAATTCTCTGTGTTCATATAAATACTCAAAGATTATACAGGGGAATTTTTTTTTAATACTTAACCGTTTACCCCCTCCGTATTCTCCAGCCTTATCTTCGTCCATTAAATAAAACCTTATGAAAATTTCATTTTCATTAAATTATTAGCATGGAAATTATTTCATTTTTTGGCCTTGTATAATTATTCCGCTCTTAAATATAATTAGGAACCCTTGGAAGGGATAAAATTCCTATTTTTAACCGTTTTACCCTTTACTTTTATGTAAGTTGTAATTGAAAAATATTTTAAATTCTCAACGGCTTTTCAAACTTCCCCTGTAATTTCCTTCCACTACTCTCACAATCATTTCGACTAAAAAGTTTCAAATGACGCCAATCTAAAATTTCCCATCATTTCTCCCTTATTTTTAGGCGGATAAAAGGGAGGAAAATTAAATTTCTTGGAAAACTTTTTAAAGGGGCAATTTATTGGCTGAACACGGAAGTATTTTCGAGGATTTAATTGGCAAAAATTGTGATGATGATTTGTTTTTGAAAAAATACAATTATTTTCTAATTACTTCCTTATTGCCATTTATTTTTGTAGAAATTAATCGTAATTGCTCGTAACTTTTAAATACAATTATGAAAGTTTATCAGGGAAATTTTTTATTCAAAATCCTTCGGGTATGGGTTGACGCATGAGAATAAGATTTAGTGTGCAGAAATCTAGGATATAGCGCTGAGTAAAAATCTAAGAGAGATGAAAAAATAATAAAAAAAAGTGTGTAAATTAGAGTGAGTCGTATTTTAGCAGATTATAAAGAAAGTCATTAGGATTAATTATATTATCTTTTTGGGTTAGAAACTCTGAACTTGGAACCTCATAAAAATCCTTGTTTTATTCACGACATAGGCCCATAAACCAGAGGAGTTTTTTAGCAACTATTTATCTCCACTTCCATTCTCAATACGTACAGAGTACGCTGAGTCAGCCAGATCTCATATGCTAAAGAATGTGCATACGTCAAAGCTGTTGCCAAATTGAGGAAAATCCATTGAAAATCCCATTCCAATGAATGAGGGAGGAGGTTGACAAAAGTAATCAAAAGGATGATCCGTTCTGGATCATAGGAAATGGATTTTAACCACTTGAGCTACTCTCATTTATCTTTCCTGTAATGAATGGAAATTGATAGGACTCAACTTTTTCCCCCATCAATTTAGCAATAGTAATGACATTTTCATTTGTATCAAATCCACACAGGATTCTTATCCATACACCATGAATTTGATAGCAGAAATTTTACTAGTGCACACAATTGACAAACATATTTCTCCAATAACCGCAATAATTTTTAATCCCAATGAGCTCATTTAATTTCAATAATAATTATTATGTGTGACAAATATCCAAATACATTATTAACTATGGCATGGCCATATCAATTCTGAAGAATACAAGTCTCCTTTCCTTCAACATTGTCATCATCATTTGCTCATTCAGCCTAATTTTTCAACTTTTTCATGTGAGCGGCATTAAATCAATAGCATGAAGGGAAATTATTATCTTAAACTTACAAGTTGGAAGCTACCAACAATTTCCTTTGAGAACAAGACCAGTAGCATTTTACAAAATATCATCCATGAACCGCACCACATGTAAGTACTTATCATTGTAAATTGGAACTGCTGTGGAGGCATTAAAAATCCTTCATAAGCATTTTCTTCCAATCTTTGGTTATTTCTTCCATTTTACCATGTTTCACCATTTTACCATTTTATGTGTTCAACTCAAATGGAATTGTATGGAATTTTTCCTTGAAATTGCTAAATTAATAAATGATACAGGAAGGAATGCCCCGGGCTATTTTCTTTCACGTTATTCAAGCCACATAATAATTACCTACAAGGCAAGGCCCAAGTTTTAAGTTAAGGAGCCACAATCAAATTGTTAGAGCTTGGATTTTGCAACATTGAGCTTTTTTATAAGGTCAACTCCCATGCTAAAAATATATCTACAAAAGAATTGGCTTTAGAAAATATTTGTCTATCTGGTTGAGTTGGTAGTAACCAGTTATTCTCTTATGCACGCACATGCAAATTTCATTGTGATTCCCTACTCTTATTCTGAGTCATTATATTTTCAATTACCAACTGTTTCTTTGTTGAATTTCCTAATTTCCCTCTCTTCTTATCAATTACCTCTCTACTCTCTGGTCCCTTGGAGAATTATCCCAAGTCCCAAGAAGTTTTATGTACTTATAAATTATATTAAGTAAATTGTTCCAATTACTTTGTAATTAATAATCCTTTGATTCTTCAACAATCCCATAAATCCATGCTTGATCATTCGCAACCGCTTATTTAAATATTGACAAAATCATTTGCTAAGAAATTAGCCACATGGTTTCATGGTTTGGTTAAAATACAACAATGATTTTTTACAACAATGAGTTTTTACCGGTCCACCCTACTGGAATTCACTGTTAAAATGTAGAATGGCTTGAACGCTCTGGAATGAAGGACTGAGTGAGCAACGTATTAGACGTACATTGGAGTACGCTGTAGAGTATTCAAAGTGGAACCTTTCCTACTACACTAAAAGGAGCCTGGAATAAGGCAGGGCTGATTAGTGACAGGGAGGCTTTTAAGTGGGAGAAAAATAATATTTAATCTGCGTAGTCATGAGGCGTAAGTATGAAGGAGGATTTGTAGATGGGAAAAGCACATAGTCATTATGGTTGAGCGGGATTAGTTTATAGAGAGACAACATCTTCATCTTAGTACTTTTAATGTACATTATTGGACAAAAGAAGAAGAACTGCGTCAGATTTGATGATTGGTGTGATTGCATGAGGTCTACAAGTCACATGACTTGAGCTTTTGAGCAGATCGACACATCTCTAAAATTAAGCTTATTAAAAAAAGAGCCTCTCTCTCTCTCACTCTCCTACTCTTCCCTGTCAACCAATCAGTTTACATTGAAATCCGGCACGTGCCCTCCTCTATGGTTCAATATAGGCGTCCTTTTCCCATTTCACATCCAATCTTTACCAATCCTACTAATTCCTCTCCTGCTCTCTTTATCCATTCTCTCATATCTCTCCCTTTCAAGCGACGTATCCAAAACCATTATTAAGATTCTTGGAATTCAATTTATTAATAATTAGTTTTCTCTCTTCAATTTATTACATTTAATTATTACTGCAGAGGAAAATCATGGATTTTGAGCTATACCCCCTTTTCTATCCTAAGTAAATACATGCATTTTTCTTACAATAAAAATGAAATGTGACTTTAACCCAATAAGATTACTTTGACCCACTACAGAATATAAATTCTAGCTATATTTAAGAGTAGTAATAGAAAAAAACTTTGGGATAACAATAAGTTTTTAATAATCTGGCTTAAAAAAACTCATATATATACTGAGAAACTGGAAACTCCCTTTGATTCCACTTAAAAGTTTGGACATTAAAAAATGAATGAATGAAAAATGTATTTGTAAATTTAAATCGGATCTGACTTGATGAAGGGTGTCATTTGGGGATGAGAGTGGTATAGGGAAGTAAGAGAATCTCATCCGCTTACAGTGGCCATGCTCAGTTTTGGGATTGGATTAAATTTAGTTCCCATGTAGACCATAACATAGAGTTGTCTCTCGCATGTGTGTGTGTGTGTGTGTGTTTGTAGGAAGGAATCAAAGGAACTAGTAAAATGTCAACCCCGTCATTTTTTCTTCAAGGCTCACTTTTCACATGCCCTTTTATTGTCGATGTGAGAGGCTCATTTTGCGGTAAATACATAAGACTTGTCACTTCATCTTACAGATTTAACCTCATACAAATATAAACTGACAATAATAATCTGAGCAGCACCATACAATAATAAAAGCCACACAGGACAAGGGACTTTTGCCGACAAGAAAAACTTTGACTCCTCTTCTTCATAATGTAGGATTACTACACTCTATATAAATCCACTTTACATTCAACTTGAACGGACCGTTGTTCCATTCAAGCTAAATATATACATGAGAGGGATACTGTGAATAAATATACATTGTAGTGAGGGTGGACATATCAAATGAGAAAATATTTTCTCATAGTAACAATGTCAAGAGCCAAGGGTATGCTCTTAACTTACCTCACTTTGTGGAGATATGCACGTACATTAAAAATCCACATACCCAGCAAACCTCAGTGTCAATAGACTTTTCTTTTATATTTAAAGACACACACACACACACAATCAAATAACAAGACTCTTCTTTTCCCCCTCAATTTTATGACTTAAGAGTATGAAATGGTTTTTTCTCACATTAAAATAAAGAACTCGCCCCTACAGAACTGCAAATCCTTCCAAGACAAGAAGTGCATCATAGAAAAATAATAATTATATGTATTTATGTATGCAGTGAAAAAAATCCTACGTTATAATTATAAAATGGAAGAGGAAGAACCATATGGATAGAGATATAGCGTTACATTTCGCATGCATACATTTTTCAGCAGAATCCTACACTACGTTAAATGGAAGTCAGTTTCGTGTAAATGAATAATAGAATTTTCTGACGCGTAGGAGCAAGCACTCAACTCCACTCCAATATGTGACTAAAAAGCACATAATATTTTATATACGGAGAATTATCCAAGCCAACAATTTGACAATACAGCATTTAATATGACAAAAGGTCCAGGCCCATTAATGAGGGTAATGACAGACTTGATTAAAGCCGATTTGCGTATTAGAAGTTAAATGGGGAAAAATAAGGCCAGAGTCTTAACATTATATGGCAGAAAAGACACAATGTCTTTCACACGTACCGACTCCACACCAATTAAAATATATATGGAAATAAACTAAATTACACTCAAATTTGTTCCCACTGATTTGTTTGCCCACGATATGTTATGTACATTTAATAGCCTTCGATCGGCAAATTTGTCTCTCATCAAATAATAAAACTAAAACCGATTTCTCTTTTCATCCTAAAAAAGTTATTTGGGTGTCGGTCCTTTTATTTATGTACATAGCTGTAATACTATTATTGTCTTAAAAAAGAAACCGCTTCAGCGCCTGTCATAACCTTGTCTTTTATTCTCAATCGTATATCAAACGGGCCGAAGTGACAAAAAGCTTTTTTCAAAAAGTTACACACACACACACACACACATTCTTCTTATTGTAAATTTTCATATACGATACTGAACATGGAAAGAATGTTGGGAAAAAATGGTTGTATAAAAAAAACTTTGTCACACAATAATAATAATAAAAAAAATATATAATAATAATAAT